>CAVNYN010213265.1:0-11378 GCA_963692815.1 Nyctanthes arbor-tristis
GTACAAAAATCGTGTTGGCATATTCTAATTTTATTTGTGATGTCAAAATTATTTTAATGTAATATTTGCATGACATGTTTTACGTGAGATAATGTTTGCATGACATGTTTTACGTGAGATATTTTTCCTAGTACACAAAATTATATCTTGGTCGATAAGAAAGGAATTTAGGCATGTGACTACTTTCTTACAAGCCAAGAATTTTGATTACATTCATATATTTAATTTCATAGTTTGAGTTATATTCTACTTACATAGTTTAACTAGGTTAGAGTTATATGATTGTTAAGTTGATTCTTACAAGAAAAGTCTATGCGTTTACGGTATACTAATATTCTATTTTTCCTTGTACATGAATACTACATATATATAGTAACTTCGATTCCTGACTTGTACAAGAATTCAAAGACTGCACTATATATATGGGACATTCTCTTGCAGGTAAAAACACATTCGATCGAGCCATTCCTTCATGCGGTATTCTTGAGCTCGATCATGAGAGAACAAACACACGGCCACACCCGCGAGTCTTGTATTTGCATCATTCTTACACAATTCATAAATTGTGTTTGACTTGGCATCCCTTCAGAGTACGTCGATAGGCGATCAATACTGTGCAAGAGATTTTCCACATGATTTTGAAGGGTTTAGGAGTTCAAGTATCTGACGATGAGTTTGGGAAATCTCTAGGAGCTTGATTTAAGTTGTGAGAAAAGCACGATAGAGAAAGAAGAAGAGCAATGAGAGTTATCAACACTACAAAAGCAAAAAGAGGGAGTTCTTTTATAAACTTTTTTTCTGTGTGTTAAGTGTATATTGCGATATCACTTACTTTCTTTTCTCTATACTAAACCTTTACAAGTGTTAGTAGATCGTTTGTCCCGTGGTAAGTGTGCCCGTCGTTTTTTCCTTTTGGGTTTCCGCGTCAACAAATCTGTTGTTCATTATGCGCTTATTTTTCTGTGCCAGATTTCACAAGTTTACTGTTCATGTATGAGGGTCCAAGATAGATCTTGCCTTGGTTACACTAATTATATCTATGACTCAATCTATATATATCCTTTCATGCTTAATCAAACTGATTGTTAATTAATTTATTAATATTTGTACTACAGTTAATTATCTGCTTTATTAATACAGAATTTTCATTGAGGATTTATTAATCAGACATGTGGCTTCTTCTTTGATAAAGATTGATAGACAGAGCATGATTTGAGGGCAGCCTTCTTGACCAGTTTACTTTTGCTTGAATGTTTTCTCAAGTGGAGCATGTTCGATGTCCTCATTGAAGGGATCAAAGGGTGGATTCAAAGGATAATAATCAAGTTTGGAGTTATACCCATGCTCACGCTCTAAATCATTTCGCAAAACATCTTTGATTAAAACCTGAAACCAAATAAAAAAAAAATAAAAAGAACATAATAGGAAATATTAAGACTAAAGAATTATTAAGAGATAAAAATAACCTATTTGTACAGGTATTATAATGTTAAAATACCCTATAAACTAGTTACTTACATCTCTCTTGTGGAAAATTATGTTCTCAAGGTTTGATATACTTGGCTTTGTATCAGACCGCCAGTTCAAAATAAGGGGCCGTGCCTTCCCAATTCTAGTACATAAAGTTCGATTCATGGCAGGAATGCTCTCATACAAACAGACATGAAATGCAACAAGAAATCCCTTCATTTGGTAGGTACTACTGCGATTCTATAATGTTGTCTTCAGAGACTCCAAAGTAATCCTAAATAATAATTTTCCCCATTGATATGCTTTTGCGTAAGGGCTCTCGATCAACAACAATATTCCATCTGACATAATCTTTTCATAATCTACATTGTACATGTATGTTAAGGTATACATCAGTGCAAACGCAATTGCATCCTCATTTGACATTGATTCATAATTCAAAAATAGGTCCTCAATGTCTCCATTCATAACTGCATCCGGATGGGAGAAGTATTTATCCTTGATACATGAACGAGTGCCATCAAACATGCTAATGTCTTCGTCACCAATACAGCGAAGACCAGTCACAATCGCAAACTCATATATGGAGAACCTTAATAACTTCCCAGCAATATGAAACTGCATCTCTTCATCATTGGGCTGACGAACCTCCCAAAGCAAGACATTATGGATCAGCTGTGCTTCGAAACAAATCTCATTACCATGAGAAAATTGACCAAATACTGTCTCCTTGAACATATCTTTTTAAGTCTTACTCTACCTGGAATGAAATATATACAACGCATAACCTGGTTGAGGATATATGATCTTTCTTGCAAACCACTTATTGCGGCGGAAGACATATCCCTATTCCTGTCATAGTAAATAATAATAATAATAATAATAATAATAATAATAATAATAATAATAATAATAATAATAATAATAATAGACAAGGTACATGTGGTTTAAAAAAAAAAAAAAGATAGACAGACAACATAAAAAGCTTAGTTGTGATTTTATACATTAACATCAATCTGTATCCCCTTCCCCTTATCAGCAGCACACAACCCGCCTCTTTTGCAACAATCCATAATGCTCCAATGTCCGTGTTTTGTTTGTTGCTCCCATTTTCTGTAACAAAGATGAAAAAATTTACATAAACAATCGAAATTCAATTCCATTCTTCAATGCAACTCTAAGCTTCCAACAATACAAGCAAACACTATTTTATCTTTAGAATTTGAATAATGTGTGTAGAATAACCATCATGTACATGTTTGCCTCACTTTTATGTAAGTGTTAGGCGGTAAACGAAGAGTTTAAAGTCATTATTATTATAAGACACAACTTCAATATTAGTAAAGTTATATATGAATAAATGCTTATATAGCATCTTGCATCATTGAGTAATGACATTTTAGCTTCCAATGAATAATTGCATATGTTGGCCTACTTGAATCCTCAGATGTGATATATAAGTTCTCTGCACATATAATATTATTTATTTTCCATATTACACTAAAATCAGGGGCATTTGCGCATGATTAATGGTTTAAAATCTTCAAAGTTCTTCCTTTTAATTAGTAAGTATATATTTCTATTCGGTGGACTAATTTTATACATATTGCCTATGCATGATTTACAAATTCAAGCTCACTAATGAAGAACACATTAGAAAGTACAAGTTTCACGGGAGCAGACCCCCAAGAATTTCACAAACAAGAATGTTTTAGAGGAGATTTTATGTATCTCAAGTAATAAGAAATCAAAGTCCAGATTATTGCAGCATGATAATTGCATACCTTTTAGTAGCTCAAATTATTGCAGCAATCCAATCACCCACAAACACCTTGAACGAGTGCAAGGGACAAATCGATGTCGCAGACAGACAGTGCCGTTTTCAAAATGCCAAGTTGGAAAAAGTTTCACGCAGCTAGGACTCCTGATGATTATTGGATGATTAATGCGATAATCTAGTTGATTTTGATGAATTTGAAACATGTCAAAAGAGATAAGAACCCAATCGGAAAACACGTTGAAATTGGTGAAACAATGAATTCACTATGCAATTCAAGCGGTGGAATAAATATCTGTGTGTGTGTTTATATATTTTTATTTATTTATTTAAATTTAAGATCGGAAGAGCGCAAGAATGTAATATAAATAAATTAAAATTGTATTTATAAAACTGGAAAATTGTCGGCAGAAGCACCTGAAAAATGAACAAATATTATTGTGACCTTATTTTTATAATATGTGGTGCAAAGTATCGTTTATTATGTAATTTTCCCAATTAAGAATTCTTCTATACGTATTGGGCCTCACCTTACCGCTTTTAGATCCCACCCATTGTGATAATAACTCTATCTTCCTCCTTCATATAGCTTTTTGGGCCAATTAATTTAAGTTCTTCATTCTAAAGTTTCTTATTTTACAAGTTCTTTTCCTCCTAGAATAATCTCCACTCTCTTCTCAATCCCCGTTCTTGCATTATTTCCTTATCTTTTCAATCTCTACATATCAATAATCAGATATTCAATTCAATGCTTTCCCAATATTGACGCTTATACCTTTTTTGGATGGCAAGAAAATCACTAATTGGTTCTATTTTCCATCCCTAATTGAATACCTAATTGTTTTCAAATCTTCGATTGGAAAATGATATATGCCCTGAATATCTCGTACCTAAGATATTACCCAAGGAAGTCAAATGTCGAAAATACCCTCAATACCATTCATTCCCGTCTTCAAAAAACAAAAGGGAATCTACCCATTGTGCTCTCTTCTCCAAAAACACCAGTAGCCGGCGCTCGTTCACGATTCCGTCAACCCGCCGGCATTCATTCCAGCATCTCAGCGTTCAATTCGAGTTCCTCCATGGTGAGTGTTATCCACTTCAATTTTGGGTTGTGAAATTGGATGTTGAATTTGGAAATTCCAAGACTTGAGTTTTCCCTTTGTTCGGCGTTCATTTCTTCTGAGCACAAAAGGTGCGAATTTTTGGCGTGCATTTCCGTTTTGCATATTATTAACAGAAATCTAAGTGTTCATTCGAGCATCTCTTCATCTCTCAGTTGTGAATACCTGTTGTTTTTATGATACTTTTAACTTAAGAAATTATGTGTATGTATTTTTATATTACAGTAGCTTAATACTCCCCCTTGTTGTATGCAAATTATTGAGACATTTGAAATCTTAATACAGTTGGGCATTTTGCAAATTATTGGGAATCTTAATACTCCCCCTTGGTTTAATTTGTTGATAAAGAAGCTTGTATTTCTGAGCCTAAAAAGTCTGCTCCCTCAGGATCAACACCATTCAAACTTGTGGAAGAAGTGAAGGATTTGAAGCACTTAGAGACCCTTTGTGGAAAATTAAGGGCAGCTCCTTCTAACATTTGTGTTCCAATGCAAATTATATAACAATTTACTCCTTAACACAGGAAACTAGAAGTTTTTATCTCATTTTAACAATTACTCTCAACTCTAGAGAAAGCATTTTCATGAATAAAACCAATTTTAAGATCCACATTTGAACGTTTTTAAGTAATTTCTAGAAGTGCACTAGAGGAAGCTGGACTGAAATGGCTTACATAAGTATTTTGACACTGTTTCCCCAAACAAATGCAATTCTTTTATGTATTCCAGAATAAAAAAATATTCATAAGAAGGCAAATTTTCATTTAAGAATGGAGAAAAAGAAATCAACTTTTCTAGAACCATTGATTTTGTTTCAAATCCCAATTCTTTCTCCACTAAACCATAGGCACAGACTGTGATAAACATAATACCCTTTTACTACTTAGCCGGGGAAATCGTGGTAAAAAAAGAAAAAAAGAAAAAATTCTTAGAACCTTATAACAATAACAATGAACTTAGAGTTATGAAAATTCTAAGCAACAAAATTACTTGACAATCATCTTGCTACTCTTTGTTCTTTATTTTTGAGCATAAAAATTCTAAGAAACAAAAATTAAAGCCTAACACAAATTTTGCAGCCTCAAAGAAGAAGATTCAAGACACTTACTTGACCCCATGGTTGTCAGCCACCGAATTTTAGTCGCCTTTCGCCAGATGTGGTATGTAATTCGAGAGGATGTGGGTTGCTAGCAACATCCTCCGCTGGGGTAGGTATCTCGCAACTTCCTCCGTAAGCAAGGTCCTCTGCCGGACGTGGGTTGCCAGGAAAAGTTTCAGCCGAGGCGAGGGGAGGATCTCGGGCAGATTGTATCTAAATTCAATATGGGAGGTTTCCTGTTGCGTGTTTGAATACCCGGCGGGGTGTTGGGGTGGGGATTTGGCAAACTCTCACGGGATATTGCCTCTGGTATTTTCTCAGGCAATATCTCGTGGGACATATATCGTCACTCTCTTCGATTTATGGGCTTATTATGGGTTCACGAATAATGGAAAAATCGATGGCATCATTTTGTAATTGGATTCAGATTCACAACACTTTCCAGATTTAAGGAATTTTTTATTGCAAGAAACGCTTACATACAGCCGGCGTATGATGAACATTAAATCTATACATGTCTTTTTTTTAGTTTCTTTATGACATCATGCTAAAAAAGTACAATTATACTAAATTTTATTTATGAAATTTCTCTAGAGTTCTACCTGTGCAATGCATAGGTGGAGATCTTAGTTATCTACGTATATAACCCTTTTTTTAAATCAATCTATATATATAGAATAACCCTAATTGGACAAAACAAATGTATATAATCACAGCCTTGTATATAACTCATGTATATAACTCGCACCCATGTATATAACTCAAATAGCACAACTTATGTATATAACTCGCAGCCATGTGTGATTTTGAATTAGTGCCCTACTATCGCTTGTAATTTCTTCTATGTGGGCTCCTTGAGTTCATTAAGAAAAGAGAAGATAACAGTTTCTAGTACAATTTTAATATCTTCGTAGTTTACAAACGAGAAATTCTAAAGAGAGTTAACATCTCTCTTAGAAAAAGGTCACCTGCACACATGACCCCATGTTATTGGGGCCCTTTGATCCCCCAATAACAGGGGGTCATATGGCAAAAGGCCTTTCTGTAAGGAAGATGCCTCCTCTTTATAGTTGGATTGGTTTACAGACCATATCCAAACACAACTTATATAAAATTATAATTATAAAAGAAGAATAAACACGTATCCATGACACTAATTGAAGCAAACAATTGATGTCACGATCCAACCTTGTCATCAGTCACGATTGGGCTAGGAGTTGTGTTATTTGAATTAATATACACACACAGAGTTTAACAAAAACATCTTTTTAACATCTTGGTAAGGATTTAAAGGTGGAATTGTTTATAAATAGATTTAAAATTCAAATTTTATATAGGTAGCGTAATGTAATTGTGTCATATGGAGTTAATAATTAAAATGATATAAAAAAGTACATCACATTAAAAAAGTGACTTAATGATGTGAAAACTTACATCACATTAAAAAAGTGGCTTAATGATGTGTTGTCGTGTTTCTAAAATTTAAAATTTAAATTAATCGATAAATCGAGACAAATTTTAAATGCCAACCAAACAAAATAATCACATATTTTGTCAATTTTTTGTCTACTTTTTTATTCAAATAAAATTATTCCGTGGGGCTAATGGATCCAACAGCATCTTTTGTCTCATATATATATATATATATATATATATTATGCCAATCATAAACAATTATGATATTTTATTATTTTTATTCTTCACAAGAGACTTGTGAGACAATTATAATCCGATTGTTGTTTGATTTATTATTAGGCCTTCAAATAATATGGGCTCCTCATTATATATATGTGTGTGTGTGTGTAAAAGTAAAGATGCGAAGGTTTGAAAACATATATTGCTATAATTTATAATAATATTTGAATAATTGCTAAATCAAATAATATGTAGTAGTATAATAAAAAATAAAATAAGAATGATAGTCAAAATCTTGTGAAGTTCATCAATGATTTTTTTTTCAAGGAAAGGGGAAGTTCATCATTGTTTTTATTTTGAGATATTTGTATGAATGATAAATTTATTAAGAATTTGTTAATAAGAAAAAAAAAATTAGCCATAAAATTATTTTATTGAAGAAGATGTGACTAAAAAAGTGACTGAACTCGGGATTTTATATGCACATCATTCACAGAAGTATTGTTACGTCTAAAAGCATTTTTCTCTCTTACCATCATATTCCTACTTATCATATCAACTGACTAAAAAAAGAACTATAGAAAAAGACATGTAACAATGAAGGAGGAAGTAATTATAACGTGAAAAGGTAGAAAATGTGAAAGCTGTTTTAAAAAGGACAATGAAAGTCTCAAAGAACAAAAATAATTAAACGTACACTCTTCTGACTTCTAAATTTTGGAAAAAAGGAAATCTCAAAGAAACACGCAAAACTTTCCAAGCATATATGTGTAATGATTTTATAAGAAAACAGATTGGATCCTGAACGTCACCACCTAGCCTGTGTCAGGTGAAGTGGCGGCGTGTCATTGGAGATTTCAGAGTCTGATCTATTTTCTTAGCCAAACTGTATGTGTATGAAGATGAAATTTATAAATTGTCACATGATATCTTTATTTGTTCTTTTTTAACTAATAAAAAAAGGTTATAAATTAGAACTAAATAAAGGTAAGGCATAATCTTTTTTATTTAAAAATAAATAAAAAAGGCTAATTGACGCAATCTAAACTTAACTTTTCATTTTATTATGCAGTCTAACCTTATCTTTTCAAATTTGGCAATTCTAACTTCAAATCTCACCTTCTTGGTGTAATATAACTTTTTTGACTTAAAAAGGTAATAATATCCTCAAATACTAATTAAATTAAAATTAATATGCAATAAATAAATAAAAATAAATAATTCATGTTCACGAATTTTAAATTTTAGTATTTTTTATTAAAATATTACTGAGTTCCTTGCAGTAATGGCTGAAATATTTTATTCGCATTGAACGTAATGGGATCCTCACTGAAGGAGCAACATTTTTTCGATCTATAAACTTGGGAAGTGGGATAGACCAGAGTTCACACTGATCTACTCGCAATCAACGTTTAATTAAAATTAATAAAAATGTAATATAAATTATGAAAATTTTTAGACGACAGAAAACAATATAATAATAAATTGATAGACACGTTAAAAAGTCAATTTGTTTACCCAATGCACATATCAATTCTATCCACACTACCCTACACTAGAAGGATTATGAATTAGATCAATCGCCCTCGTTACCATCCATAAATTATCAAATTAATTTTTTTAATACAACCAAAAAATTTTTTTCTTTTTATTTATTTTTATTTACTAATATTAGTTAAATGTCTGTTTGATTCAATTTATGGTAGTTGATTTATAAAGAGAAATTATAAAAATGTGAAATGAGTGGTGTAGATTTAATAGAAGAAGTTTGAAATTTGTGATTAAAAATGAATAGTTGTCAAATCAGTAGTAGGTGAAATTATAATGTATTTTCATAAAAATGATCAAACAGAAATTAGAATTTAAGGGCATTATAATATTTTTAAATTAAAAATATTAGGCTGCGCAAAAAAAAAAGGTGATATTTAAGGTTAGAGTCATCAAATTTCAAAGATTAAAATTAAATTGCACAATAAGATAAAAGAATAGTCTTATATAGCGCCAATTAGCCATAAAAAAATCCTAGAAAACCTATCATACATATATATAATAATCAAAAATTCTAAAGAGACATGAAAAATAGATATTATTAGGTGACATTCTTATGTGACACACTAGAATTAGATGATGAAAAAATAGTCATGTAATTATCACTCAATTAATGTGTGTCATATAGAAATGTCATCTATTAATATCACTTTTATATGTCTCTCTAGAATTGCTCTATAATAATATCACGCAACAGTTTATAATTCAATTTTAATGTTCGCATTTAGAAAGCAATACAAAAAATTATAATTTTCTCTGGAATCATATAAAATTATAATTTTAAAAGAGGAAATCAACACGCATCCTTGACAATAATTGAACCACTAGCGATTGATGTCACCATCGAGCCTTCTCATCAATGGAAAAAACTCTCGGAGCAGTTAATACTTGGCACTTTTGATCAATTAAAAATCTACATGTGTTTTTTGATATTCAAACCTCTAAATCCATACGTGAATTATTGATTGACCAGTTCACTACTCCTTACTAAGAGAGTTTTCCCCATCATCAATCACCATAGGGTTAGGAGTTGTGATATTTGAACAAAAAGGCATACAGAAAATTTAATAAAATTGACATGTGATAAAATCTTATTTTTCAACTCATTACATATTTTTTTAAATTAATGATAATCACATAAACAACAAATATATTCTACCAAACTTTTCATCTATTTTTTTTTCTAAATTAAATTATTCTATTCTATATAGGACTAATCAATCTAATAGCATCACCAAGACATAGTGATATTCAAGTTGAATCACATACTCTTAGTCTTAGTTAAGAGTTCCATTCCTCAACCATACATTCCGCTGGTAAATTGTAATACTTGAAAAAAAAAAATCTATCCGGCAGCGTCTTTTGTCTTAAATTATGCCAATCATAAATAATTATGGTATTTTGTTATTATTTTTTTTTCACACGGGAAACTTATGAGATGATTATAATAATAGTAGTAATAATTAGAGTAGAATTGTTTGATTCTCATATTGTTCCACTTAATATGAGTCTCATTCTGGTGCTATACACATGGTACCTTATGACACAATATAGTTACGTGGTGAGTGTTGGAGCATGTCATATGAGAAATCACAATTATGTGATATATTTCGATGCACGCCACATGGTTGTATGACACTATATAGTGTTATATGTATAGCATTAGATCAATTGCGACTTAAATATAATGGACAAATTTGTAATAACTTAAAATAAAATAATAATAATAAAGTGCGGATTTATTAGCGAAATAAAACATATATCACTATATTAATTAAATAATTACTTAATCAAATAATAAGTAGATTTATTTATAATGAAATGATGATAATCTCCTCTCAAAGAAATAAGAATGATAATCAAAGTCCTCTTTAATAACTAGTATTACATTAAACTAGATTTTCACACGTGCGTTACACGGTTAGACATCTTATCAAAGAATCTACGTAAATATCAATATTTAGTTTTAATAAATTATGATAAATAATAAGTAAAATAAATTTTCGTTTCTATTGGCATCATCTTATAATAAATATAATGTATAGTAAATTGAAAGCAATCAACCCAATCTAGTTTTTCACTCATGTGATGCACGGGAAGAATAATTTAAAATAATTTAACTTATTATAAAGATTTGAGAAATTAGATTCTCACATGTGTTAAAAAAATTAAAAACTTAATATCGTATAAGGAGAAGACTACATAAAGGGGTAGTTATTTTCTTTTTAATTTTATTTTTTTAAATTCTTAATTATTAATAGTTATTTTTTTCAAGTATAGTTATATTTTATTTTAATTTTTGTTGTATGATATAAGTATTCAATTTATAAAAAACATCAATTATATTAACTTTATTTGTGTGCGTCCATGTGATATGATGATATCATAGTCAATTCTCAAACCTTTGAATAAATATGCTATTGATTGTTGTTTTCACATTGAAATGAAAGGAAGATTTAAAAATATAAAGATAAGATAACTTAAACATAGAATTATAAAGATAAGATAGAAGTATGAAGATGAGATAATTCAAAAATTAAAAACCAAAAAGTAGAAGTGATAAATATCAAAGTTACCGCATTGGTTACCACAAACCAATCAAAATGACTAAAAATCACCCACTTGAAGTATTTTGGGCGGGAAAATTACGGTCAAAGTGTACACAGCACCTCTCATTTTATTAATATATAGATTATTGTGCCATCACAACACCAATTTTTTTATGC
>CAVNYN010213266.1:0-16915 GCA_963692815.1 Nyctanthes arbor-tristis
CAAATCACAAAGAGTTACAAGAAAACTCTTCAAGGCGCTAGACTCACTAATTTTTCTCTCAACTCACTTGTACCACTTGTATATAAAAGAAGAAGAAAACATCTCTATTTATAAGCTTTATTTCCTTGGAAGACAAGGTAATCCTTCTATGATTTGGATTCCTTTTCCCCCTAGGATTCTTCTTCTTTCCCTTTCCTTTTCCTTTTCAACTTTGGATTATTTTTGACAACAAATCCAACAGCAATGGCGTAGCTTTTAAGGGGGGGGCCAAGTTACCATCTTGTTGGCATGCCATATGGCGTAGCTAGGAAGGGGGTAGCATTGTGGGCAACCCCCCCCTTCACACACACACAAACAAAATGGATTTTTTTTATTTTTATAGCTTTTATATATATATATATATATATATAGAGTAATTATTAAGTTGTCTACCATACACGTTTCACTAATTCAGCCAACCCCTTCAACAACGCCCAGCTCTGCCCTTGTTGGCATGTTACGTACGGCCAATTAGTTTCATATAGAATAGAACAGAATAAAATTGCAAAAATAACTTTTAAGTTTTAAAATGATGACCAATGATGAAATTTTATCCTTAAACATTCCTTCCTTGAAAAAGGAAACCTACAGTACGTACTAACCAATCAAAACTCATCCTGGTAAAATATGGGTTTTTAACCATGGGCAATCCAAGAGTTCTACTGATCATGACTGCAAAGTTATTGACTTACTGCAGTTTCTCAAGGTTTTTGGTGAAATGATTTCATAAAATTTAAGAGGAATGAATGTTCAGTACTGGATTGAAGAGAATTGGTGACTCCAAAAATTGGTCATAATAAATGATCTTTGTCCTTCTCATTATATTGTTTACTATCATATGGGTTTCTATATATTCCTCATCTCTCTCAACCTTCTCTCTGTAGGGTTTTCTCATTCTGATCATATACAGCTCCAGTTCTACACTTGAGGAAGCTCATAATCATCTCTTTGAAATGGGTAGGTCCCCTTGCTGTGACAAAGTTGGCTTGAAGAAAGGCCCATGGACTGCAGAGGAAGATCAGAAGCTCTTGGCTTATATCGAAGAACATGGCCATGGAAGTTGGAGAGCTCTCCCATCCAAAGCCGGTATATATATAATTGATCTTCTTTTTATGTGTTTTGTGGATTACATGCAAGCTTTGTGGATCGAGTTTTAGACGTTATATATTATAAGGATGCGTTTATATATATATGATTAGGCTCTGTACAGTCCAACGTTATTTAGAGAAACCAGTGGTATCGGTTTTAATTGGATGATCAATTTGGCATGTAGGGCTTCAGAGGTGCGGCAAGAGTTGCAGATTAAGGTGGACAAACTATTTGAGGCCGGATATTAAGAGAGGAAAGTTCAGCTTACAGGAAGAACAAACCATCATTCAACTTCATGCTCTCCTTGGAAACAGGTATTATTATAAGTTAATTCAATAATAATAATTAAGTACCATATTTTTGTCTCAAGTACTTTTCCATGGGTAATTAAATGAAGAGATTGCTAATAATTTTATTATTATTGTGAAATATATAGATGGTCAGCCATAGCTGCTCACTTGCCAAAGAGAACTGATAATGAGATAAAGAACTAGTGGAACACACACATCAAGAAGAGATTGACCAAAATGGGAATTGATCCAGTGACTCACAAGCGCAAGACTCATGCCCTCTGCACCAATCAATCCAAAGACGCTGCCAATCTCAGCCACATGGCCCAATGGGAAAGTGCCCGACTTGAGGCAGAAGCCAGGTAATTTTACTCAGTCTTCTGTCTTGAGGGTTCATCTTAAAAGGGTCTATTATAATTTTATTACTATCTGATGGGGGATTTATATCATACTATAGGTTCATACGTGAATCCAAACTTGTATCAAACCCTTACCACGCCCAGTCGCAGCTCCTCCGCAAAGAGGGCGCTCAGCTGCCGTTAGTAGTGCTGCCTCCGCCAACACTGCCGCCTTGTTTGGATATCCTCAAAGTATGGAAAGGTGAATGGACAAAACCAGCAAAAGATATTACTACTCCAATTAATCCTAATAATGGCTTGATCTCCTCTACATGGAACTTGTCATCATCAAATGAAAACAAGCTTAGCCCCTGCACTGTCGGATTCAACGACTACTCATCCACAATACTCACAAATTACGTCGAAAATCCCGATCATATCACGGGAAGAACAATGAATCCTATTGATGATACTGCTAATTACATTACAGATTCTTTAAGTCTTCCAAGTTTCATGGAGAGCTTTACAGATCTTCTGCCTAACATGACTGATGCCGTCGACGTCTCTGATAACGACGTTGGAACCTACTACGGAAGTTTTGAGGAGAATAAGAATTACTGGAGCAATGTACTAAACTCAGTCACGTTGCCAATGGGTTCACCTGTGTTCTAATGGGAAATCAAATTAAAATCTTTTTTAATGTTATAGTATTCTTGTAGACGCGCACGAACCAACCAACGTGTAACGCTACTCATTATTATTAGCATAAAAATACTTTTGTTCTAGATTTGCTCTTACATGCATTATGCAGTTTAATCAGTAATCGTTTTGGTGAATCTTTGGCTTCCGATCACTGCATCCAACAAACTGGTATCAGAGCGCGTGTGTATATATATATATATATATATATATAATGCCCAAAAAAATATTTCGTGGACGAGAATTGGGTTGCAAAGATAACAAAGAGTAACGAGTTCCATTCATTTATATGGCATATGTATTCTAGTTGTCGAGAAATGGCATAAAATTAATTTTATGCCAAAGTTGTTAAATGCATGCATGCATGGATTAATTGATGAGTAGGCCCTGAAATTGTAGTATCATCAAATAGTGGCACTTGTACCATTGGGGGAAACGAGTTAATGTCCATTTTCTTCTGTCTGAACCCCACACACTTGTTTTGTTTAATTGTATTCACATTCATTTAAATTCTTTTATTTCATTCTCTTTTGTTCTCTTGGTTTCTATTTCTAAACAGGTTCATACCACATTGCAAGAATGTTAAATTTCTTTAAAAAGAAGGATGTGTTGAAACATACACAAAAATATCCGAGCAAAAAACCCTAGCCTTTGAGAGGTATCGGATTTAGCTATGAATTATAAATTAAAGTTAGATCGTATTGTACACTACTTTGGTTGAATATCTGTTCAAATTGAATAATCACAGAATATATCAAGACAAGATACTTGTTAGCACGTGATGTACTACTAGAAAACAGGGCATCACCGACAGACTTTTCCGTCGGTGAAAGTAAGAAATTCGTCGAAAATAGCCTTAACTGACGAAATTTTTCCGTCAGAAAATCCGTCGGTGATACCCTACTCGTTAATACTTTTCGACGAAAATTTTGTATCCGTCAGAAATTTCTGACAGAAATAAGTGTCCGTCGGAAATTTCTGACGGATATCAGAAAAATAATAAATGGAAAAAAAAATTTTCAACCCGACTGGGGAACCGACCCGCTAACCCACCAATTAATTCCCTTCAATATGACATTGGCAAGATTCAAACCTTTGACCTGAGGTCAGGGGTTGGGGAGCGAGTTCCCAACCACCAGACTATTGTGCATTTTCGTTAATGTGCTAACAAAAAATATATATATAATATCCTCTTGTAATTTGTTATTTTAACAATCATGAATTTTCTTTTCTAAGCATTAGACTTTATATATTATTCATTACTTCATTATACTTTATTATATTAAATATGTCATTTATGGTTTGAATTTATTTGATTGTGCCAACTGGTGTCCGATGTGGAGATTGTTCGTATTTGTTGTTGATTTTCTTTTTATTGTTTTTTTAACTTTAGTTTGTACTTTTAATTGCAGATATAAAAACATAAATCATTTTCTATTTAATATCTAAGGCTTGTTGATTGTTAATAACGCTTTTAATTTTTCATAACGTGTTTAAATTTAGAACAAAATTTTACTTGCTATATATTAGTTAACTTATCTTCTCGTTTGCAAAAAAAGTTAGCATATCTCCTATATATTTTTCGTAGTCTAAAAATTAATGTATATTTGTTATAGAACATTTTGTGTATATTAAAACATATTAATAAAGTAATTGGATGAATTATTTATTATTGTAATTAAAAAAGTAAAACTTATTTCAAACATATTGAAAAAAAGTGTTAATTAATAATATTTAGTATAAAGAAAGCAAAATTTCCGAAGGCCTAGTGGATGCCATCAGAAATTTCCAACGGAAATGTAAAACCGTCGGAAATTTTCGACGGAACTTTTTGTCCATCGGAAATTTCCGACGGCCTAGTGCCTTCCGTCAGAATTTTTTCGACGGAATTTGTATTTCCGTCAGAAATATCAGATAGAATTTGGTTTCCGTCGGAAATTCCCGACCATTTCTTTTCCATCACAAATCACCGACGAATTTTTCGGTTCGTCGGAAAATCTGTCGGTATTTTCTGGCAGATTGTGGCTGGTCGGAAAATTCCGTTGGTGATGTCTTGTTTTCTAGTAGTGATGTCTCTGCATCAATTATGTATGCTTTGTTAATATTGATATATTCACGCAAGCGTAAAATAATTAGATTGACTCGTACATTTATATATATGTTCATATTTATAATATAGAATATATAGATATATATGATCATGTTTTCACAATGAGATGGATAAATCCTATCATTGTGGATATGTTGTGTCGCCGTGTAATAAGTAGAAATTTTGTTTTGCCTATATGCAGACATTTTGTTATACCTGCGTGCATATATGTGGTAAACATCCAAACTGTAAGCACCATAACATACGCATGCATAATGGGCAAAATAAATTTAATTCTGATGTAATTAGTACCCAATGCTAATACTGCAATGACATGGAACACGTCTCTCTCTCTATATATATCTATAATAGTAACAAAAAGGCAGATGATTCTCCAACCAAAATACTAGTCATCGAGACAAAATATTCCACTGCCAATGTGGTGTCGCCAAGTCAGTACCCAATGCTGATGTGGCTTTTCTCCGTGGGCATGTTCACACACCCTCAGTAGTCAAGAGACTTATGTACGTACATCTTTGCCAACACATGTGACCGGGAAAAGAGATAATTTCCAACCAATTTTCTAGTCGTCGTCGACTCATCACTATGCACACTTGTATACAGCTACGATTTTTCTGTGGTCCTATAAGTTTATTTATTTATTTATTTTATCTCAAGTAAATTCTGTAATGTTTGCCAAAAAATGGTTCTGAAGTATTTCCCACACCACAGTAGGTTCCACCAAATTCAGTACGCACATATCGTTTCTCTATTGATTACCCAACTATTTCAACTGTCTTCCTCAGATAGGACGCACCCTTTTACAGCCTTTATCATTCATTACGACAACTTTCAAAACCTCATAAAAATATTTTCTTTTATTTTCAAATAACAAGAAAAATATGTAGTATTTTATTATATTAGAATTTTGACTTATTTAAAAAATTAGACAGTTTTTCTAATTAACTTTTTAAAATCAAAATATACAAAATTTGGTACAAGATCTCCTGATTAACAAATCTTAAAAATAAAAACTATCATATAAAATAGTTAATGACACAAGTGTAAAAATTTGAAAACATAAAAGATGTTAAGAACAAATAAACTAGAGCGTGTAGTAAAAGAATGTGTGTAAATAGAGCCACCAAATGGGACTGAAGGATAAACTTTTGAATTTGAATTTTACCTTTATATATTTAGTTAAAATCCAATTTACTTTTATATGTATATTAACTAGATTTCCACCCGTACATTGCAGAGGTAGAGTTATAGAGAAATTTCATACATAAAATGCAGCGTAATTGTCTATGTTATGGTAGATGTAAAAAAAGAAAAAAAATACTAAAATACACGACATGTACTTAGTTATGTGCATCATACGCAGGCTAGCACTATGTAATGAATTCTTTATTTTGTATTTTAATTGTTTCCAAGAGTAAATGTGAACTCATATATGGAAATTCACATATAATACTTCATTCGAATAATAAGCACATATAGGTTTTTTACATATACAATTAGGAGAAGCAATTAAAAGATATTTCAATGGTAATGTGTGCACTAAACAATGAAAATTGAGATCAAAATAGATGAATGAATTATTAGGTGAATTTCAAACTGCCATTATGTAATGCATCTGTATTCTAGAATTTACAGTTAGATAATTGAAATCCAAGATAGGAGTTGGCATTTAGTCCGAGAACCCACCCGAACCCGCAACCCCATGGGTTCGGGCAGGTTAAATAGTTCAAAAAATTGAAACCCAACCCGAAAACTTACAGAAAACCGCACAACTTGCCAGGGTTCGAGTCGATTTCAGGCTAGGCCCAAAACTGCCCCGACCTGCTCGGTGCCCACACCTATCAAAGACTATAAAAAATGCCAAGAATAAAAATGTTATAGTATATGTAATCTTTAACAATCTAAGAAATATGTACAACCATTTCTTGAATTCATAGCTAAAGAGTAATGCTGCACTTCCCCCGTTGGTTTGTCAATAAGTTCACTGGTTTATAATTTTAACCTTAAAATATCTAAAGCTTAAATTATTTAAATGCCTTAATTGACAGTTATAATATTTTTGTTAATACACAACCGGTGATATATTTTTTAACATATTAATATATTAACATCAATTCCTTCTCCATTATATTTTTTAATACCTATGTCATCAATGTAGATATTTGGATCAGTAGCACTCGTGCGATGGACAGAATGAACCACCAACAAATTAGAGTAGAAATATAACAATAATTGTAGAGTGACAATGAAATTAGGATGCAAAAATCCAATACCTCAAGTCAACAACTTCATTTGAATACTAAAATATGTAACTTATTTCAACTAATACAAATTTAAAAAATGTCTTTAAATACAATATTTATAACAGTAGAATTATTTGATTCACATTTTTTATCAATACTTTGCATTACATTTTTAGTGGACACAAAACACATTTCGTATAATAGAAAACTTTAGATGCTAGTATTTGGGGATAATTTTTGATTTGAAGAAACAAATCAAATAGGTTTGATTTAGGAAATTATCTTTAATTGCAATCTCTTGTACGCGATAGAGTTGTTATAGTATAAATATGAACTCAGCCATAATTTTCAATATTGACTTGGTCATCGACCTAGGAACTGTACTGGTTCAACCGGTCGGTTATTGCTAACTCGGTTGCCAATTCAAGTGTATGTTATAATAATATTTTTTTGAGTGAAAACACGCGAGAATAGTGATATATAAATGAAAATTGTTAAAAAAAAAAAGTTGACACAATAGTTTAAAAGCTACTTATTGACATATATCATGAGTCCAATATTCACTATTATATTAGTAATAATATTTTTATGAAAAGTGACAAACGGGAAAGCCTTGCATAGGTTTTGATTTAGAAAATTATCTTTAATTGCAATCCCTTGTACACGATAGAGTCGTTGTAACATACACTATAAAAAATCATGGCTTTAGAAATGGATTTTTTGGTTCTTGAAACCATGAAATCCGCTCCTACAAGTTATTAAGAACGGACTATTTAGGATAAAAATTCCGTTACTTTTCTAGTAGTGGCTGATAGTAGCCTAACCGAAATTCCATTGGCAATCATTTCAAACTGAAAATCCGTTGCTAACCAAGAACAAAAATTCCGTTCCAAATACTTTACTTTCATATATAGAAATTCCGTAGCTGAAAGCATTTACAATTGCAAACGGAATTTCGGTAAAAAGTCATTACGTACATAATTTCGGTTTGAAATTCCACTAACGGAATTTCTGTTGCTGAAATCATGGAGCATTACCAATAGATTTTTAGTAGGAAAAATCAGAAACCATTAGCTATGGACGGAACATGTTTTCACTTAAGACCGATACCTACCGAACCAGCACCGAACTGATTTTACTTCGGTCTGTTTGGTTTAAAAACGGTTTAGCTTTTCTATCTTTAAATTGTTTTTAATTTTAGATTATCACAAATTTTAAGGAAGCATCTCGTTTGAGCTGGACCCTAAGAAGAAAATAAAAATACCTAAGGGTAAAATAGACAATTTAGCAATATAGCCAACTCATCCAACACTTGAAATATCAGTTTGAATGCCTTCCTTTGAATAATTGAAAACCACCATCAATATTTTGTGGGTTTTCCATGTGGGACTTGGGTCTTCCTATTTCTCTTATTCAAAATGTATTTCTATTATTATACAGCTTCTAAGTTTCTTTAGATATGATCTAAGATTTCCGAGTTTGTCTTCTGGCTGGTTTTTTTCGTTCAATTGCTAAGATTCCGTCGGTTTTGTGGCTTCAGTTTGGGTTATCAGTGGTTCAGTATGCTTTGGTTCGACTCGGTCGAATTTAGCTCGGCTTATACCCTCCAACCCGCCAATCGAACCGATCTGATTACATCCTCTCACAAACTAACTGGACCCAACTGAAAAACTACCAAAACTGACCACCTCGGTCCAGTTTGGTTCAGTTCATCGAGTTAACTTAGTTGACTCGGTTAAAGGTTATTCAACAATTCAAAAATTGGTTAAAGGTTATCCAATAAAGAATCGATTCGTGTTCTACGAAGGGCAAGAGTAATCGGTTGAGAATGAGATAAATAAAGAAAGGTAAAGTAGATAATTTAGGAATAATAAAGAAACTACATCAAGAAACACCTGTGACGTTACCATTGACATCATTAGAGAGCTTACAATGTCACATCAGTGACGAGAAAATACAAAACTAGATAAACTTCTCTTATTATTAATATATATATAGATTATTAAGTCCAGATTTACCAACAAAAGAATTGGTAGAGAATATCGGTTCGAAACATCGAAGCACTTTCGCCAACGGAAAATTGGTTCAAGATAAGAATGAAACTTCGCCAACCAAAAACCCATCATTGATTACCGTCGGAAAATATTTCATTTATGAAACTTAGGAACGGAATCACAGTTGTTAAAAATAATATCACATTTGGCAACAGAAAATCAGTTGGAAATATGAATATACCTTCACCCACCGGTAACTTGTTGCTAATCTCCAACGGATTCCAATAGAAAAAATTCCGTTGGTAATTTTGATACCAATCAGCTGTTTGTAAAAATGATGATGAATTTGTTAACGGGAAATTGGTTGCTTAATAACAACGGAATTTTCTGTTGGCAAAAATCCGTTTCTAATACAATAGTACCAACCAGAATTCAGTTTCTAAGTGATTTACATATCCATGCATAATATTAGATACAAAATATTGGTTGGTGAAAAAGGCTATACATTTACAAACAGAAAATTTGTTTCCAATTACCAATGGAATATTTCAGTTGGAAATTTTCTGTTCGTGGAAGTGATTTATTTTGTAGTGATAAACATGAACTCAACAATAGTTTTCAATATTGACTCAATCATTGACTCGGTAGCTGTACTGGATTAATAGGTTTTTTGTTCAATTGGTGGATCATTGCTAACTCCGTTACCAATTTAAGTATATGTGGTTAATAATAATATTTTTTTGAGTAAAAAGAAGTAAGAATAGTAATATATGAATGAAAATTGTTAACCAAAAAAAAAAAGAAAAAAAGTTGGCACTGTGGGAAAGTTGGTTTCAAGTTTAAAACATAGGAAAAATCATGTTTTTCGAATGACATTTTTATTATGTCACTGATGGTATCTCAACCGTTGATCTCAAGATTCAATTACAGCCATTCAAAGTTTATATAAATACATGCCTTGTATCTTTCTGATTACAGAGTGTTTCTTTTGTGTACTTGTTTTTAGATCTAGGGCTCGGGGTTCTCTCTTTTCTCTTTTAGAATTCTTTAGTTTGTAGTCTCTTGTGAGTTGTATGGGAGTTTTTGAGAGATTCTTTGTGAGAGATGGCTTTAGATCAACTGGGTTGTTGTGAGATGTGTTCTCTAGCTGAGTGAGTGTTTTTCATAAACTCTTCTGCAATTTTTTGTCCGGTTTAAAGAAAATCTTTGGAAGCGTATCCATATAGGTGGAGCTTCAATGGAAGGACATAGTGACTCTATTAATGTGGCATTGTGATCCTCTCTGCGGCTTTTGGGCCAAAATCTGAATTATTATGTTCATTTTTCTCTTGCCTATTTAGCTCATTGCTGAATTTTTTGGTTCAATCGGGCACTGGGAAATTCTTGATCAATTTGGGTTTCTAGGGCAAGTTAGGCTTCAATCTTAGTCGGGGGTTTTTGGGAATTTCTGGCCGATCTAAGTTCCTACAGTTTTCTTGAAGGAATTACTACATTTCTAGAAGTCTATCTCAGTTTTTCAGAGGTTAATTCATCAGTTTATCACTAGAAATTCAAGACTACAGACTGATTTTCTTGGCGAATTCATTTTGCAAAATCTGTTCTAAAATTGGAAGCAAATTAATCCTGATTCTGGCTTCTTCAATATGTTGTTCGCTGGAAATTCATAGTCTGTCCATGTTTTGCATTTGTTCATAGTCTATGCCAGAGTTTTCAGAAATTGATTATTGATTTGGCCGCTTGTTCACTCTGCCGATTTTGCGTTAGTCTTTCTGAAAAATTATTATTTTCCAACACTGGTTTTAGAAACAATGGTGTTGCTATGTTTTCTGCTTTCTTGACTGTTTTTAGATCAAAGTGTGTTACTATGGCACTTCGTTGGCTGAAATATTTAGAAACTTGAGGCAATCGAGGCTATCTATTGCTGTTGGACCTAATTTCTTACTGATCCATGGAGGTTCTTTATTTTTTGATCAAGATTGTCACTACTGGTAATATCCATCCATTATCTTGTCACTTTCAGGTTTGATTTCTTTCAAAGAAGCTTGTGGAAATAGGGATTCTTCGCTACCTTTGTCTCGGGTCTCCTGCGAGGACCTTTGAATATGAGGGGCTGGAATTATAGGCTTTTGATAAGTGTATTTTGAAAGATGTAGTTATCAAACCATTGTAATTTTTGGGTCTTGAAGTCAGTTGATTAATTTCATTGACTTTGAAACAATGTGGTCTCTAATACTAGGGATTAGAGACTGTCTTCAATTAGTTACCTACTTTTTGTGTAATTCTTGAATATAGGATCTATTAACTCTGTGTGATAATCTCTGATTTTAGAGCCTTCATCTTTATTGTTATCTCACTTGTTCTTGAGCTTTGCATCTAATTGAACCTTTGTGATATATATTTGTTGTATGCAAGTTATGATGGGCTTTATATCTAGATGTGATATTGATGTATAGATTGATACTGGAGACTATAGTCTCTGGCGCCAGAAAACGCGTACTCTGTTATTGCAGATAAAAGTGTGCATATGCTCTTGATGCTTCATGTTCTGTTGAAGTTAGTGCGTTTAGATGTAAAGAAATTGATGAATAAGTATATAGTTCCATTTTCTTGCATTTTTCTGACAGTGTATTGAGGAAAGTTGGTGAGACTAGTACTTCTAGTCAAATTTAGTTGAAACTTGAAAATGTGTACCTCACTGAGACTATGCCAAACAAATGCTTTCTTCTCAAACAATTTTTCACTTTCAAATTTGATAACAATTTGAATCTTGAAGACAATATCGATAGATTTACAAAGTTAACTCAAGATTTGGCAAATTGTGAAGAAAAAATTTTAGAAGATTAACAAGTTATTGCTCTTTTAAATTCTCGTGTCTTGGTGAAAAGTACAAAGATTTGAAAAATGCTCTTGAATATAGTCGAGAGTCTGTTACTGTTGATGAAATTACCACTGCTTTGAGAAATAAAGAGCTTGAGTTAAAGGCTGAACAAAAAGATTTTAGAAAATCCAATGCTTACTTTGATAAAGGAAAACAGTCTAAAAAGGGCTACACTTTTCATATGAGTCTTGTAAGGGACTGGTTTTCTGATTTGACCTTGATCGAAGGTGGTAATGTGCATTTGGTCAATAAAGATACATGTGAAATAAAACGTATAGGAACCATGATTATTAAATTTTCTAATGGAAATACTATCACTTTTAGAAAAAATCAGAGACGTACATGATTTAAAAAAAAATCTGATTTCTCTTGGTATGTGGATGAACTTGATTTTGACATCAGAATTAGGAATAGACATTGCAGAGCTGTTATTGATGATTCTTTTGAATTGCTTAATGTGCCCAAAGTTAATGGATTATACACTGTGCATGTTGTTCCTGTCATTTATTCTATATATGTTGTTCATTCTCTGAATAAGACTCAATTGTAGCACTATAGACTAGGACATATGTCTGAAAAAGTCTGAAAATTTTGTATGATAATGGTGCTTTTGGAAAAGATAAAATTGAGAAATTACCATTCTGTCAAGAGTGTGTCACTAGTAGATTGTTTTTTACCCAAGGAGTACATAAAACAAGAGAAATTATGGAATATATATATATATATATGTTGATCTTTGAGGGCCTGCCCCTGTGCAAACAATTTCTGGTTTTAGGTATTACCTTGTGATTGTTGATGATTTTTCAAAGACAAATTGGGTTATTTTACTGAAATTAAAATCTGATACGTTTTAGAATTTTAAAACTTGGAAAACTCTTTGTGAAAATAAAACTTAACAAAAGGGTGAAAGTGTTGAGAACAAACAATGGTATGGAATTTTACAACAATGAGTTTGATTCATTTTGTCAAGAAAATGACATTTTAAGACATAGAACAGTGGTACACACCTCAGCAGAATGGGATTGCAGAAAGAATGAATAGGACGCTATTAAACAAAACTAGATGCATACTATTTGGGGCAGGAATGCCTAAACTTTTTTGGAGTAAAGCAGTTAAAACTACATCATTCTTCTACTTCAATAGGCAATAAGACCCCTGAACAAATCTGGTCTGGTCACTTACTTGATTATTCTTTTTTGAAAAACTTTGGATGTACTGCATTTGTTCATCAAAAGCACGGTAAGTTAGATCCCAGATCTTTAAAGTGTTTTTTTCTTGGTTATTAACAAGGAACTAAAGGTTATAGACTTTGAGATTTTCAAAGAGGGGCCAGTTTTAGTGTCATTGTAAGTAGAGATGTGATTTTTAATGAGTCAGAAATGTCACATTTTAAATCAAAACCAGCAGTACTTGAAGCTGATAATTCTGTGCATAGACATGGTGTGACTTATTGGGGTGATTTTGATCATGTGCAATATGATTTTGTACTTGATACTCAACTTGAGGTGGAGCCACCTCAAGGCCGAGTTCCCAATGTGAATTATGATGCTTCTAGTAATAACTCTCCTGAAATTGATGTGCATAATGATCATCTTGATGTTGTAGATGATTATACTAATGTGCAACCTATTGAAACTATTGAAAATCCTCTTGAAAATTATCAGCTTGCTAGGGACAGAATTGAGAGAAATCCTAGACCTTCTGCTAGAATATTTGATTCTGATTTTGTATATTCACATTCTATTTATCTATATGATGAATATTAACTTGTTACATTTGATGAAATGTTATTGTCTAAAGATAAAGATAAATGGTTTATTGCAATGCATGAAGAAATGAATTCTTTGCTTAAAAATCATACATGGGTTCTTGTTCCTAAACCAGAAGATCAGAAAATTATTGCTTGTAAATGGATTTTTAAGATAAAAAATGGAGAATAGCAGTTTGGTGGAATGAGGTATAACAAAAGGTTTTTCTCAAAAAGAGAGTATAGACTACAATAAGGTTTTTGCACCTGTAGTCAAATACATTTCCATTAGATTGTTCTTTGCACTTGTAACTCATTTTAACCTTGAACTTGAGCAACTGGATGTGAAAAATGCCTTCTTATACGGTGATCTTGATGAGACTATCTACATGTGTCAATCTCAAGGTTCTAAAGTGAAAAATAAATTGAATCATGTTTGCTTGTTGAAAAAGTCTCTTTATGGGCTTAAACAAACAAGCCTCTTGGCAGTAGTATAAAATGTTTGAAACATGTATGCTTAAATTGAACTTTAAAAAGAGTCAATATGATCATTGCTTGTTTTTCAATGGTGTTAGGGGTGAAAATGCTACCTATTTACTTTTATATATTAATGATATGTTACTTGCTAGCAAAAAAATGAGTGATACCAACATTATAAAAGAAAAATTGAAACAAGAATTTGAAATGAAAGATCTAGATCCTGCTAGAAAAATTCTTGGCATGAATATTGTGAGGAATAGATCTAATTGCTCTATTCTTAAGTCAGTCTGCATATATTGGTAAAGTGCTTGAGAAATTTGCAATGGTTGACGCAAAACATGTTTCCTACTTAATGGTCTGTGCAAGAATTTATTTAACTCATGCTATCAGTGTTTTAAGCAGGTATATGGCAAATCCAGATGAGTTAAATTGGACAGCCATGACATGGCTTCTGAAATATTTGAAAGGTACAACAGACTTGGGTTTGCTATTCAGAAAACAATCAGGTGAGACTGTTCTAAAATGTTTTGTTGATTCTGACTATGTTGGTGACTTGGATTAAAAGAAGTTTACTTCCGCTTATTTTTATACTTTGTATAACACCTGCATTAGTTGGAAGTTGCAGAAAATAGTTGCTTTATCATCTGTTAAGGCTGAATACATTATAGCTACTGATGCTGTTAAGGAAGGAATTTGGCTTAAGGGCATATTAAATGAACTTGGTTTTTTGAAAAATAAAAATGATGTTATTCTTTTCTTGGATAATGCAAGTGCTATCCATTTGAGTGGAAATCCTGTATTTCATGACATGACTAAGCATGTTGACATCCAGTTTCATTTGATAAGAGATATCATAGAGTAGGGTGTGATCAGAATTGAGAAAATTTCCACCCAACATAACCATACAGATATGGGGATGAAAGTCCTTCATTTGGCTAAGTTTAGGGACTATTTGAGTACCCTAAATATTGTTTCTCACTGAAGTTCAAATTTACTTTGTGTACTTACGGTTAAGGGTTTGTGAGTTGCTTTCTTCAAATGTTAAAACTGATTTCTGGTTTTTGTGTTTTGCGGGTATCAAACTTTAGAAGTGATGAAGCCGGACATGCCTACAAGGTCTGCTATAGTGATTGTCAAAAATTTTCAACCAAGGTGGAGAATGTAAGAAAGTTGGATTCAAGTTTAAAACTTAGGAAAAGTCGTGTTTTTTGAATGTCATTATTAAGTCATTGATAGTCCATCTCAGCTGTTGATCTCAAGATTCAATCCCAGCCATTTAAAGTCCATAAAAACACCTGCCTTGTATCTTTCTAATTACAGAGTGTTTCTTTTGGTTTTTAGATCTAGGGTTCTGGGTTCTCTCTTTTCTCTGTCATAATTCTTTAGTTTCCAGTCTCTTTGTGAGATCGTAAGATGGTTTAGATCAACTAGTAATTTCACTCGTGCGTTGTACAGGATGCTTTGACCAAATAAAATAAACAGCATATAAAGAGTATAATCCATGATTGTGTAAAAATTGTTAAACATCTATTATGTATTTCAGCAAAAAATAATATACAAATGTATTAAGAAATAATCCAACATGGTCATTTGGGAAAGTTAACGTTATAATTCACCCGCTTCAGTGTTGCAAGTTTCATAGTGAACGGGATAGTAAACAACAATTATTATTCCAGAAGCTATTACATTTTGAAATAACAGTGAAGCCCTCAAGATAACCTGGATTCAGCAAGTGAAATTGAGTTAATTATGTCAAACATTACATAATAGAATTATAGAGCTAACATATAATTAAAATTTACATAGCTAACGGTTAAAGAAAACATATGACTATAAATTGTTGAATACCTCCTTGTAAACAAATTCAACGTAGACTTGCTAGGGTCACCATTGTCGTCACATATTATAAACTTCAACCCATCATGATTCGTGACCCTCGAAATGGCTACATACAACTGCCCATGGGTAAATATAGTTCTCCCAAGGAAAATACCAATATCCTCAAGAGATTGACCTTGACTCTTGTTAATAGTCATTGCATAATAGACCATCAATGAAAACTATCTCCGCTGAAAGGTGAATGATTGTTTAATATCTGACGGATTGAGGGTTAATTTGGGAATAATAATATAACATTTTAATAATCCATTCGTAAACCGCGGGTTCGTTTAACAAATATTAAAGAATTAAATTTAGTTATAAAGGTGTAAAAAACCATAGATTATATATATATAATGAGTTATATAGAAGAAGATTTAACTCTGAAAAAGCCGATAGTTTAAATGATTAATATACTCAAATATTGATTTGAAACGGGTGAAATGTTTTTAAGCTAATATAGAAATCAAACTAACAATATAATTAATATTGTCAAGTATTGATGCATATAAAGTCTGTGCCAAATAAAATTAGACAATTTAATATTCATTTGGATGAATGATTTTTTTTTTTAATAATTGTTAAATTAGATGTTAAAAATTTGTCTCATTCCAAATCACGGTGACTCTAAATCAATCAAGTCTGCAATTACTCTGATAAATAAACGCTTCAAGGACAGATCAAATGCCTTAGTAATTAGCAAATATACAACCAATTATGCATTAGTCCAACATGAGAAGTTGAAAAAAAATTACAAAACAACGTTCATCCAAAGTTACAATGCGTCCATAATTAATTTAATGCATATAAATGAGAATTGAGACAATTCCTTAAAAATAAAATTAGATTCTCACATGTACGTTGCATGGAAAGATCACTTAATAAAATCGAGGCAAGAAAATATTCTAAAAATTGAATAGATAAATTTGACCCCTTTTTTTAGAGGGGTGGATGCTACTCGCCTAAACTCGAGTTAAATTTCATTGATATTGAAAAATATATACCAAGGTGAAGAGAGAAGTCACGAGCCTTACCTCAAAGTATCACTCACATGGTATAGACTTACATGGTATAGACACAAGGCTACTTAACAAATATTAAACCATCATGAATGCAAGTGAAGTACTACT
>CAVNYN010213267.1:0-25106 GCA_963692815.1 Nyctanthes arbor-tristis
ATTCCTTGCACCTTGGATCCATACTCCACGCACTCATCCTATAATCAAGCCTCAAAATCCTGGACAAGAAAAAAGAAAAAGAGAACCCCAAAAAAAAATTTGGAAACCCTAAGAACACAACGAAGAATCAAACCCCAAAATCATGGACAAGAAAAGAGAAAAAGGAAACCCCAAAAAAATTTGGAAACCCTAAGAAATTATCACCGTGAAGAATGCAAAAAAATTTGGAAACCCTAAGAACACCGCGGAGAATCAAACCCCAAAGTCCTGGACAAGAAAAGAGAAACAAGGAACACAAAAAAAATTTGGAAACCCTAAGAAATTATCACCGCGAATAATGCAAAAAAAATTTGGACCAGTTCTTGATTTGTGTGTGTCATCCTTACGCAGGGGCTATGATAATCTTCTCTATATCGTTCCAATTTTGTCGGATATCCCGGAAGGCAGAATCCCCCCCCCCCATCTTCCGTCGTGCTATATAAACCAGAAGAGATTACTGTTTCTAGTTGATGTGGGACTAGAATAGTTGGGATTTAGTGCGCAGAGCACATAACAAATGACTAATAAGACCCGGTTTCTGGAATGACTCTCAACTTTATTCACATTGTTTCCGTTAAATGTATGCGATTTAACAATAAACGGTCCCGAGCTTGATATGCATTAAAGAAGACAATTTGACAAAAAAAAAAAACTCACATTTAATGATACTGGCATGATGTAGATAATTTTTTGTGTTAAATATAGAGCAAAATTAAATTACGATCTTGATTGAATCAATTTATTGTCCCAACAACTTCGATGGCTTGATTAGCGAATAACAATCCACTTCGTGTTAATGCACTCTTACAAGCTTATGCAAGTTTTTCACAAGTCAAAAGCATTAAGTTATTTCATCATTAGACATAAATGTAGACTTCGTATTCAATCTTCATTGCTTTGTTATATAGACAAAGCAAGCAACAAATTCAACTTTCCACTGGCATGGTCCATAACGTCAGCAACATTCGTATTCTTAACTTGCATTACATTCACAAGAGATCTTATCATACCACGCGTACACACAAAGTGCACGTAAAATTTTCCACTTGAATTGTAAAGTAAAAAATAGAAAAAAAAAACATAACGCTAGATGTTTGGTGCTATAATTGTAACATCTCGGAAAATTTAACCTCTAGTTAAGCTACTTTGTCGACAATGATGGCATGATTGGTCGAATTATATTGGAAGACCTTGAGATCATTGCTTAAATAACAACAAAGAAAGAAATGAGGGTCTTGATTGACAAAAATCAAAGTTCAGTGACTAAACTACAAAATGATACAAGGTATAAGGACTTATCGAGTAATAAGCGCCCAAACCACATTTGACCACATCATCCCAACATATGTACGGATCCATTTCACGCCAAGTGTAGGGACATGATTAGCGGAACTCAAATCTTCCGATCTAACTAACTAATTTCTAACTATTATAAATAGGTCATTTGGATCCTCAAGTTCATCAAAACCTCCCAACCTATCCAAGCTCCACAAAATTCATCCAAAACCATGTAAGGGAGGAAAAACCCCCTTAAAACCTACCAAAACACCCTTCTTGCACTTAGAAAAGGCTCCTAACATATATTATTAGATCCTAACTCGAGAAATAGCTTTAATTGACGAATATTTGAGGTGAGTAGCACATGTATTGGTTCTATCCCTTGGACATCTTATTCTCTTTGTATCTTGGATCTCTCTCTTTTAGAGCTTGTATCTTTCTTTAATTGTATTTGATCTTTGATGATTGACGGTGTATCATTAATTTGGATAAATTAATGATTGTTCTTTGCTCTTGAGCCTTACTAGTAGCGCTATTTATCCGTTTTGAACTGTATTTGTATTGTTTTATGGTACTATGACCTTACTGTGTGGCCTTGGTAAATTGTACATTTGTATCGTGTAGTTTGCGGGTCGAGACTAAACTAGTGATGTGCCCGAACTTTGTGCATTTATATCTTTGTCATTTGATGATCTTTCTTACATTGCTTTGTGTGGGTCAATATATGTTGTTATTTACTGAGTACTTTATACTCACCCACTCTTCTATAATTCTGTAGCTATTGAATTAAGAGTTTTGTGGCCGGATCGTCCCAATGATGGAGAAGATACGTATATGTGATTGAGACTGCAGTGTATGACTGAGATTTCATTATGGGTGGCCGCAATAGTTATTGTAAAATTATATTAAATATAACAGCGTTTGAATTGTATTTGTAAAGTCTAGCCCTCGATTTTAATGGAGATATATATTTAAATGCTTTCACTACCTTTGCTTTGTGATAATATGGTAATAAAATTATGGGCGTGACAATAATGATATTGGTGTTGTTATGGCATAATATAACCACTGATATCAGTATGAGCACATATCAATCTACAATTAAATCACATCAGTGAGTGATACTGTAATACTGTAAAAAAATTAAACTTCTAGTGTTATATCATTTATATATGTTTTCTCCGCGTCTTGGGTTATTTGCCAGGGGCTTAACCACCTTTAAAGCGTAAAGTTCGGCCATTTTTTGGAAGCAAGGGTTGTTCTTTTTGTTGTTATCTTGCCACTTTTAAGTACCATTCAAAAATTAGACTTGCACACCATAGTGGGTTTGTTGGGTGGGGGCAACCCTTTTTAATGGCAGCCCGGCTTGCTTGATCTCGTCCTACTAAGCAATAAAAGAATTAAAGAAGTGGTATAAAAGAATTAAAGTGGTATTACGCTTCTTATAAAAATTACAACAAATTCGCCTGGGAATGATTTAACACCAACTATTGTCATTTTAAGGTGTTTATTGATAATCCTATTCCTACCTTTGAGGTAGATTAATAAGAAACAAATTATTATGTCCCTTTTATCGGTAGAGTCTGCATCTACATTAATAATTGGTGTCATTATATGCCAACCAGTTGATATTAGAATGGGACGACATGTTCATTCGCCAAAACTATTGTAGTAATAACTTCTATAAATTTGATGTCAAAATATAGTTTTCTTTTCTCTGCTCGCCATGCCCTAATTCCCCATCAAAACCCTAAATTTCACCGCCACCAATTCCTCCTAACTTTGGAGTCAAACCAACTCGTCTACTAATGACGTGGTGTTTAATTCGAAAATGTTATGTTCATTGGTGTTGCAAAAGGGTCGCCATTGGTTGAGTTTTCGACGGGTGAAAGAGTCATCATCCTCTAGTTTTGTGACTATTGTGCATATCAAGCAATAATCCACGCTGTGAAAGTGATGAGGGTGCTGACATCAAGCAACAATCCACGTTGAAGGGTGTGGGAATAAAAGTTTGAGAAAACATGCACTTAATTTGAAAAGTTTTGAGTTTAAATGTAATTTACACAACATATTGGCTCAACAAAAGAAAAAAGGGACAAAAAAAAGGTTGCATCTTAGAATTAATGTTCTAAATAGCTCGCCTAGACGATGCTTAAACGACACTTATACTTAAATTTGATATTTCACACTTTAAAATACTGTGGGCTCAACAAAAGAAAAAAGGGACAAAAAAAAGGTTGCATCTTAGAATTAATGTTCTAAATAGCTCGCCTAGACGATGCTTAAACGACACTTATACTTAAATTTGATATTTCACACTTTAAAATACTGTGGGCTCAACAAAAGAAAAAAGGGACAAAAAAAAGGTTGCATCTTAGAATTAATGTTCTAAATAGCTCGCCTAGACGATGCTTAAACGACACTTATACTTAAATTTGATATTTCACACTTTAAAATACTGTGGGCTCAACAAAAGAAAAAAGGGACAAAAAAAAGGTTGCATCTTAGAATTAATGTTCTAAATAGCTCGCCTAGACGATGCTTAAACGACACTTATACTTAAATTTGATATTTCACACTTTAAAATACTGTGGGCTCAACAAAAGAAAAAAGGGACAAAAAAAAGGTTGCATCTTAGAATTAATGTTCTAAATAGCTCGCCTAGACGATGCTTAAACGACACTTATACTTAAATTTGATATTTCACACTTTAAAATACTGTGGGCTCAACAAAAGAAAAAAGGGACAAAAAAAAGGTTGCATCTTAGAATTAATGTTCTAAATAGCTCGCCTAGACGATGCTTAAACGACACTTATACTTAAATTTGATATTTCACACTTTAAAATACTGTGGGCTTTATCACATATTGATCACGTTTTTTATTACATATTGGTGCACTTAAACTCAATACTCAACAGTGCTTTTTAAAACTTTGCTTAGAATTGTTTGTAAATGAAATGAAAATTTTTCTCTTTTCAAAATAATGCTAGTAGCACAATTAATGACCATGTCATAAAAATTACTAAGCTAATAAATACTACTATAGCACTTTTATAGTACAGTTATAACTTATAAGGATTTTGTCCGTGTAATAATAAATCTAGGAAAATTACCTTTGATACAGAATTCCTGCAGGTTCATTCCACCTCGAGAAGGATTGGACAAAATCGCTCTGAAATTCACAAATTTTTTGAAGCAATCCACTTCCACCAATTCACCAGTGGCAGAGGATCCTGCTTCCACGAGTTACGTTAAACACGTCGTCGTTTGATCAATCTTACGTGGTACTTGAATTTCAATTCAAGAATCAATAGTCGGCGGTTGATTTCCATTTCATACCCCCGCGAGATTCCCCTTCAGCTCGTATTTCGTTGAAAAACAGAAACCCAAAATCAATCATGCCATTTACCGTAACAAATTTACATGCAGATTCTGTACAGTAATTTGTAAAACCCCATTTGCTTTCAGAAAATACACATGTGCGCATTGAGATAGTAACGAAATGGCATTGCTCCGGAAGTTGTTTTATAGGAAGCCACCTGATGGACTTCTTGAGATCTGTGAGAGGGTCTACGGTATGTTTTGGCTCCATCTCCTTTTTTCTGCTTCCAAAAGTGCTGTTTTGTATTTCTTCCTTTCTTGAAATTAATGTATAAACTAGTTTGTCTGAATTTCTCACTGGAGTTTGATACACCTTCTCTAAGGCTTCTTTAATTTTGTGGAAAGTTATGGAATTTGTTTCCGTTATGTCAAAATGACGAGAATTTGGATAAAGTTTTGTGTTTTTGGAGACATTGGCCATCCAAATTACGCTATTTAGCTTTGGTTTTGTCTGTCTCACCCCTCTATGGTTACAATTTATTTGTAGGACGAACAGAGTTAACTGCTCTGGAAGCATTGTGCATAGTGGTTCCACATTAATTCTCGTAGAGATTACTGCATAATTTTAGGCTGGTGTCTAACCTGATGGTCATGATAAAATTTTATTTCTTGCACTAATGGATATCAATCGTCAGTTCATAGCTGCAAATGATTCCTCTATGGTGGTCGATCTTTTGTTTTTCCGGGTGGAGACAGCCATTAAACGTTTAATGTAATACTCTTAGATGAGAGACTAGGAGAAAGATTTGTTTTCTCCGTGGAATAAATGAACATTGTGTTGCCCCCATTTCAATTGACTACTATTGCAAGTCAGACCCACCAAAAAACTAGATCTTCATGTGCTTCCACACATGAGTATGGTGTTTTGGGTTAAGATACTACGAAGATCATGGTATTACCAATAAATCCAACAATTCAGAGTTAGGTTGTTGGAGGCTTGACTCAAACTGCTTAAAATTTATAGATGAATCTAAATGCATATTTCTGTACATCAACATTTGTCAATCCATAGTTGCAGATGAGTTTTGCATGCTTATGTGTAATTGGTCCATCACTTTGTAGATATTTTCAAATGTGTGTTTACTTCAGATGTTTCATTCTAATCATACTTATCGGTGACTGCTAGATGATACCCTCTCTTTGGGGTTCAAGTAGATTGAGAAAATATACCTTTTGTAGGCACATTTTAGTGCATCTAATTAAAACCTATTCCTTTTCAATTTGGCACGCTGAATTAATTTTTATCATATGCGTGTCAATTTTTCAGTAAACTCACATTGGATTGGGTAATCTTAGAATTTAATGTCACCGGGGCCCATTATTGACGAGTATTGTTCTTCATGACATAACTTGAGATGCAGACATGTTATATAACATGGATAGGAAGTTGCAGTAGATCCTTTGAAGTTTTTTCTTTTAATTAAGGGAAGTAAAGTTGAATGAGCTGGATTCTATTTAACGCTTCTTATGCTTGGAACTATATGGCAATAGTTCCGGCGCTTGTCGACATTGATGGGTTATCAGACATTTATTTTAGTTTTAACCATGAAATTGAGACTTAAAATATATGTAGGTAAAAATTCATTATAGTGTAGTTGCTGAAAATAACAGGAACTTTAGGTGGGCTGAAAAGCCATCTTGAGATTATGATTTAGGTTGTATTCATCGTCATTTTTTATTTTAGTGGAGCTGTTATTTTTATATTGTTAAGGAAAATAATGATTGTTGTAGATACATCTTATTTTGTGGTCTTGCATCATATAATAATTTTACAAGTTCAATGTCCCTTTGATACTCAAGTACCGACAATTGCATGTTCACATTTCTCTAGTGTTTGATTGCTGTTTCACTACTGATGCCTGGGAAGAAAAAAATTATAAAGGCTATGTGGGAGGAATCATTGGTCAACTTAGGGAACACTACCCTGATGCTTCAATCTTGGTCTTCAATTTTCGAGAGAGGGAGACCCAAAGCCAGATGGCGGCTGCTTTGTCAGAATATGATATGACCATAATGGAATATCCCCGGCACTACGAGGGTTGTCCACTGCTTCCGATGGAGGTGATACACCATTTTCTTAGATCTAGTGAGAGCTGGCTTTCACTTGGTCTGCAAAATGTACTTTTAATGCACTGTGAACGCGGTGGTTGGCCAGTTTTGGCAGTCATGTTGGCTGCATTATTGATATACAGGAAACAGTATAGTGGAGAGTACAAGATCTCTTGGACATGGTTTATAAGCAAGCTCCTCGGGAGCTGTTGCATCTTCTGTCTCCCTTGAATCCAATCCCTTCTCAGTTAAGGTACTTGCAATACATCTCGAGAAGGAATGTTGCTGCAGAATGGCCCCCAATAGACAGGGCACTCAACCTGGATTGTGTCATTATAAGAATGATTCCTGATTTCGATGGAGAGGGTGGTTGCAGACCAATGTTTCGTGTCTATGGGCAGGATCCCTTTCTTGTTGCTGATCGAGCTCCTAAGCTTCTATTCTCAACTCCAAAAAAGAGTAAATCTGTAAGACATTACAAGCAGGTGAGCTCTTGTGTTTTATCAATTTCTATTAGTTCAACGCTTCAAAATGGAAACTAAGATTGCCTCTACATTAATTTGCTTCTATGTTGTGGGGACATAGACCCATCCTATCCCTCCACCCAACTACGGCCTCTTCTAACCAAAACTCCTCTGCCAACTAAAATGGGTTGTCTCTGGTGTAGTTTTGGGACTCATGAGGCAATGAATAATTTTTGGGTTTTTTCTAATTTTCTATTTTAGTTAAAGTTTACGGTTAAGATTTAAGGGTATTTTAGGTTTTTTAGTTGAAATTTTAACCACTTAATGGTCAAACAAGAGCAAACGGATAGAAATGGTAGATTGCCACAGAGAGGTTGACTTTGAGGGTAAGACGCAGGAGGTGCAAACACCAGCAGCATATAGTGCCATTTAGCCATTTAGCTTCTGTCCCTTATACTATATTTTCTTAATTTCTTCCTGGAAAATAATATGAATTATGAACTGCTGCTATTATTATTCTTAAACTTCAAGTTATTATTTACTTGCCTGTAAGTATTCAAATTTTGGCTCGTTTGAGTGGCTACTTTGTATAGTTTTACTCCCTCCTTCCCACAAAGATATTCCCCTTTCATTTTTCACATAGATTTAGAAAACATCATTTAATGTTATTGGACATGTACAATTCAACAATATATTTCCTAATATACCCTTTGATTTATTTAATATTTCACTTTAGTTGTTCTTTGTTGTTGATTACCATCCACCATAAATGAGGGTATATTAGAAAACTAAAAAATTAACTTAGGAGAGGGGAATATAATTTGGGAAGGATAAAAATGGAAAGGAGGAATATCTTTTTGGGACGAAGGGAGTATTTGATTGACGTGCATTGCTTGAAAATATGGGATGATTTTGTCTCTCTATCCTGCTCATTCAATGCAATTATTGGTTATTTATGAACTTTGGCCGCTTTATTTGCTTTCCAGGTGGAATGTGAATTAGTTAAGATTGATATTAATTGCCATATCCAAGGTGATGTTGTTCTGGAGTGTATCAGCTTACATGATGACTTGGAGCGAGAAGAGATGATGTTTCGTGTCATGTTTAACACGGCTTTTATTAGGTCAAATATCTTAATGCTGAATCGGGATGAAATTGACATATTGTGGAATGCGAAGGATCAATTTCCAAAGGACTTCCGTGCAGAGGTATGTTTCCTTGTAGATGTTTAGAAGTGACTAATATTGGTTCCCTGACTTAATAGTGCATTAGCATTATTTATGCATGTCGCTGTTTGGATGAAGGTTCTATTCTCAGAAACGGATGCTGTTGCTCCTATAGTTCCTGTAGACTTTTCCTGCTTTGAAGATAAGGACGGCCTTCCAGTGGAGGCATTTTCGACGGTTCATGAAATCTTCAGCAATGTGGATTGGTTAGTCCCAAAGGGTGACACAGCAGTTGATGTGCTCCAGCATCTAGCCTCATCAAATGTTATGCTTGAAAAGCCTCAGAGTAAATGGTCTGCTGCATTAGAAGCTAGTGCTATTAGCCCAAGATTCTTTGTGTTAGGGAAGCAGTCCAGTTCTCCACAATCATCTCCAAATGCAGATGAAGGTAAAAGGCAGGCAGACTACCAGTATTTAATAGCTGAAGGCGGGGCAAGAATATCCCCAAGGGGAAAGCCTATTTCTCCCAAAGAACATGCATCTCAAGAAAGTGGAACAGTTAAACAGGTTTCACCACTCCCTGTATTTGAGGCTTTGTCTCCAAAGACAGTTTCTTCAATTCCTATGCCAACTGTATCTCCTAAAGATGCTCACGTTGACCATGGACAGCCTTCATTCCCTCTAAGGCCACTGCCTCCTCCTACTCCCACTGTGGAGGATAAGCCAAGCACAGTAGCTTCTCCTCACAAAATGCCAAATGTTTCAACTCAGGCCTTAAAGAAAGATACTGTATCTGGGCCTAGCTTACTGAATTCTATTCCCTTAGCAGGATTTCCTCCAAGTTTGAAGTGGTATGATAAATCAACTATTTATCATCATCCATCTCCTCCACCACCACCGCTGCCGCCACCAACTCCTCCACCTCCCACTCCCCCTCTAACAAAAGATGTAGCTAAAGCCACAGGTCTTGAGCATCCTCCATCACCTCCACTTCCTCTAACGAAAACTCCATCAGCGGCAGATGTAGTTACTACTAGCGTTTGTCCTCCACCTCCTGTCAAGACGACTTTGAAGTCAAAACCAAATTCTGTTAGTTCTGCTAGAGTTGGACGTCCACCACCCGCTTCCCCTCTTGCTTCTCGGACTGAAGAAGATGTATCTATTAATCCTGCCCTTTCGCCAACACCAAATCAATACCTTTCAACTCCATCTAACAATGAAGTTTCAGCTTCTAAACATGGACAAACGCCAACCCCCCTTTCCTCATCTCATCCAATTCCTCCTTCAAAGGAGAATTCCGCTTCTTTAGCTGTCGGTGCTTCACATCCCCCACCCCCACCTCCTCCGCCGCCTCCTTTAAAAGCAAATTCAGCTACTAGTTCTGCACCTCCTCCTCCACTGCCATCGATGGAGAGTGCCTCTATCAGAGGCAGACCCCCTCCACCACCTCCTCCAATGCCTCCGAAGGAGAGTTCCTCTATTAGAAGAGGGCTCCCTCCCCCACCTTCTTTACATCCTGGGCCTGTTGCAGGGCCAACAAGTTCACCATCAGTCCACCCACCACCCCCTCCTCCTTGCCCAGCATCTTCAGCACCCGCACCACCCCCTCCTCTTTGCCCAGCATCTTCAGCACCCCCACCACCCCCTCCTCCTTGCCCAGCATCTTCCGCACCCCCACCACCCCCTCCTCCTTGCCCAACATATTCAGCACCGCCACCACCCCCTCCTCCTTGCCCAGCATCTTCAGCGCCCCCATCTGTTCCTTCAGCACCACCTCCTCCAGTCACTTCCAATAAAGATGCTGCGAATTTGTCAAAATCTTCCTCAGCTAGTAATGGTAGAAGTAGTAATTTGTCCGGGTCTTTATCTCCTCCACCACCTTCAGTCCCTCCACCAGGCACAAAAGGGAAAAGTCCGGTGTCACGGACTGTAACTTCAAAGAATAATCAGGCAAAGAAATTGAAACCATTGCACTGGCTAAAACTAACAAGAGCAGTTTCAGGAAGCTTGTGGGCAGAGGCTCAGAAATCTGGGGAAGCTTCCAAGTATGTTATGCTTAAATGAATGATACTGGAAGGTTTTGCCCCATTAAGTGCCTTCCTTGCTGGGCGTAACTTGGATGTTTCCGTTATAAATGGTGTTCATATTCTTCTATGTTCTTTGTTTCTGTTCAACAGGCCTCCAGAGATAGATATTTCAGAACTTGAATCTCTATTCTCAGCTGCAGTTCCAAATGCAGATCAAGGGGGCCCAGGTAGAAAAGGAAGTTCGCGTGCCACACTGGGACAGAAATCTGAAAAAGTGCAACTGGTGAGCTATATTATTCCCTGATATTTTTTGACCTCTTATTATATTATTAGTTCAAAAATAGGCAACTGCACATATATTATTTTATTCTACCGTTAATGAGGCTCAGCCTTCTGGCTCATTGAGAAGAACTTTATCATTGGCTGAGAATGTTGCACAAGTTAAATGCGCAATTTTTACAAAATAATGTTTTACGATCTTTTACCGGAAAATTGTTAGTCTCTTCAATCTTCATTCATTCAATATATGATTCTCCTGATATTTTATGTTTCTTGATCATTTAGCCAATGATATCCAATTTCTTATTTTTTTTTCATCTAGTCAATGTGACCGTTGAGTAATCCACTGACCGAGTCCATTTTCTTTGAGGCTCATGGGTGGATTATTCCTGTACACATTTTCTACTCATTTGTGAGAAATTGTCCCTCCTGTTGCAGGTAGAACACAGGCGTGCATACAATTGTGAAATTATGCTTTCAAAAGTGAAGATACCATTGCCTGACCTGCTGGTAAGCTAAGTTTGATGTGTGTATTTGCACTCATTTGCCTAAATTTATTGTCAAGCTGTACATTATTTTACACAAGCCATTCTCGACATCTTTCAATATATGGATCACAATTTAATTGTTACATTGCATTACTTATTCTGCATTTTGACTAGGCGTTCATTCTGTTTATATGGTGGAGACAGCATTATAAAACATAAATCTTAATGTTCCATCTACTTTCTTCTGTTAAACAATATTTCATCCCACAAAGATAGGCTTGATTTCCCTTTTTCTTTCCAAATTATATCCAACTTATTTTATTGAGAGTGTATGTAATTTTTTTCTTTTCCTAATATATCCACATTTAATGTGCACTGCTGTAGCAATCCAATAAATGGTTGATATAAGTAGGTGTATTTTACATTAAGTGGATGAAAATTTTACTTTTTCGATTACATTGATTAAAGTTTCTTAATCCGTGTGAAAAATAGAATTGAGCCTATCTTTGTAAAGATGGGATGGGGGGAGTATTAAACTTGCAGGTTCTTCTTTGGTCATAAATTTTGAGTACCTTTCCTTACATTGTATCCTTTGTTTGGTTGCAACTTTATTGTTCCATCTGCATATAATCTTCTCAACATTGGCTATTCTCTATGTAATACAATCGCACGCAACTGTTTCAGAACTCAGTCCTTGCCTTGGAAGATTCAGCTTTAGATGTTGATCAGGTTGACAATCTCATCAAATTTTGTCCAACGAAAGAGGAAATGGAACTGCTTAAGGTGGGACATGCTGAAATTGCTCTCAGAACAGATTCCAAATTCATATAGGCTTTAGCTGGTAGACACATCATTGCAGGATATAAAACTTGTTTTTCTGCTTTCTTTATATCATAATTTAACTGGTCATCCCTGTTTTCAGGGTTATAAAGGTGAGAAAGATAAATTAGGAAAATGTGAGCAGGTCTGTAGTCCATTGTTCCTGATCTTTTCATCTTCAATTCTACATCTTACATGGCAAGAATATAAATTTCTTTCTGGTTTTTCTATAAACTTTAGTTCTTCTTGGAGTTGATGCAAGTACCACGAGTCGAATCGAAGCTGAGAGTCTTCTCGTTTAAGATTCAGTTTAGCTCCCAGGTCAGTACAGTATGAGTAGCCTACTTGCACATTTTTAGACTTGTCTTCACCTATACTTTGCTTTTCTTTTTGGTTTCAGGTTTCAGACCTAAGGAATAGTCTGAATGTTGTAAATTCAGCTGCTGACCAGGCATGTGTTTTTATCTTTTCGTTGAATTGTCAATATTTCTGATCATTCAAGACAAGTATTTTCTTATATCTCTTGATTTATTGTGGTCTTCTCAGATCAGGGGTTCTGCTAAATTAAAAAAGATCATGCAAACAATTCTCTCTCTGGGAAATGCATTGAACCAGGGAACTGCAAGGGGTAAATTTACCTATTTCGTAGTACTGTTATCATTGAGGATCTGCTATATCATGTTGTTGTAATTGCTGTGCTGTTGTGGCTTGTGCTGTTTTATACTTAAATGGCCTCTGGATGTGTATTATTTTATAGTACCCCGGTTGATTTTCATTTTCAGCAAGTATGCCCTCATTACTACTGCTTGGTTCACCCATTTAGTCAGCTTTGAGAGTATCACGGTCCTATCCATTCCCCTTTCAGTTTTAGGATAGATATCCTTTGATTTGTCGCCTTCCTGATGATATTTAGCTATTTCTTTGATCACCAACATAGATTTGGAGAAGCAATTGCATAGATCTGATGTGTGCTCAAGGTCTTGGGACGATAAACTGAAATAGAAGACTATGGACTTAGATTTAGGGCAAAAAGGAAGTTGAAATTTCATAGATTAAATGATCAACTTTCTGATAATAGTCCTGAGGGGCTGGGCAGAAAATTTTACCACATCATCCAATCAATCTGAAAATTTTGCAGCGTTTAAAACCTGAAGAATGAGAGGAAGGCAGCATCTTTAATGCTTCACCTGTTGTGTACCTCATCTTTTAGAACCCTGAATATAGAATGTCAGTTATCGGATACAAAACTATCAAGGAGAAAGGGGTATTTTGTGATCGGCTTTCATATATTTTGTGGTTTGTCGTATGAGGTGTGGACATTGGATAATTTATCAAGATATATTTATTGGGTTGGTGGAGAATATTTTTATATGTCATAGGGTGACCTGATGCAGTGTTGAATCTAAAAGTTCACCTTGTACAATTCCCAAAGGAATTAAATTATTTCCCAATTTTATGTATCAGGTGGAGCCCCTTTGGAGTTTCTGTGGCTTGACAACTGGTCACTTGTGATAGTTACGTGATTATTTCTTGTATTGTCAAGTCATATATTTCATGCTAGATCATTACAAGGGATAACAGTTCATTCCTATCTCAAGGATTATCAAAGCACTTCAGATTTATGCTCTAAGTGATTATACCTGAAATATTGAAGATGCTGTTTCTTGAAAATAACTGCTGCCAGATTAGTGGAGAGCTACTGATCATACAGTTTTGTCTAAAAGCTTCAGACCAGACAAGCTATAAACCTTTGCAACCGTTTCTGATTTCTGTGCTTGATTTTGTGGACTCACCAATGTTTGTGTTTAATATGCATCAAATTTTGAGCATACTTGGATCTCTTTCACTGTTTTTGTTGCAGGTTCAGCCGTAGGGTTTAGGTTAGACAGCCTCCTCAAACTGACTGACACACGTGCTCGGAACAAGAAGATGACGCTTATGCATTATCTTTGCAAGGTACAATCGGCATCTCTTTGTACCTCCTTTCTAGAGAGTATAAAGTTGGTCCATCACTTGAACAATCTAATCCTATTCCTTGTGAAGATAATCATGTCTTCCTTATCTTTTGCCTTACCACTGTGGGTGAAGATTCTTTCAACATAGTCTTACCCTACCAATAACTACGTGTAGTCGTGTTCAAAATTGAATGATTTATGTTTTGCTGCATCAAGTATCATTTTGTTCGATGTTCCGTCCCATTTATATAGGGTGTTTTTTTTTTTTTTCATATGGAATTAAGAATGTCATTGAAGAAGCAAATATTGGAAAATAGTTCCTAATTCCCCTTAGTCAGTAAGTATTATTTGAAAATAATGGTTATATCTAGAAAAACTAAACAATGCATCAAGTATCATGTTTGTTCGATACTTCGTCCCATTTATATAGGCCTTTTTTTTTTCCCAATATGGATTAAGAATGTCATTGAAGAAGCAAATATTGGAAAATAGTTCCTAGTTCCCCTTATTCAGTAAGTATTATTTAAAAGTAATGGTTATATCTAGAAAAACTAAACAGGGCTGCACAGTAAAGGAACAAAACAAATAATACTCAATATAGAAGACGACTATATACCTGGGAAAAGAGAAAAAAGAAAAAGCAGCCTGTGTAAATGGGATAGAGGAAGTATATATAGTCCGACAAAACAAAGATAATGTGCTCTGGAAACATATAATTTTTCATGTTCCCTTGTTTGTTTCCTCCTGGGTTTAAGCTGGATAAATAGAAGTCAGTACAAAACTGCAAATACAAATGCTGCATTGCTTGTTCCTTCCATTTTGAAGGCAAATGAGGAATTTATCCTATCATGAGACTGAGCATACCGTAAAATTCATTTTCCCACATTTATGACTTTAGTTTTTGTTTCCAGAAATATGACCCTGATTGTGTTAGGACTACATCAATTTCTCAATCTACATAGCATGCATGCTGAAATTAAGAGAAGCTGCTAGCAAGGCTTCAGTCTAATTCAACAAGAAGATAGTGAACTCTTTTATTTAATTATTACCAGGTGCTTGCTGATAAACTTCCAGAACTTCTTGATTTCTGGAAGGACCTTACTGACTTGGAACCGGCATCAAAGGTACTCATCAGTATTTAGAACTAGGACATCAAATTATTCTTTCCGAAGTTTGAAGCAACGATCATTTCCTGGAAATAATTGTGTTATATTGGAAATTTTCCCCCACTTTTAATTGACTGGCAAATTCAATCCAGATACAACTCAGATTTTTGGCAGAGGAAATGCAAGCAATCAGCAAAGGACTGGAAAAAATTGTGCAGGAATTGGCCATGTCTGAAAATGATGGTAGTGTGTCCGAACATTTTCACAAGGTAATTTATGAAATTAATGAAGTAAAAAAGATTTGAAGGTCAATATACGTATTAGATCAATTTTAGATACCATCTTCTAGTTTCGACAGGAGATCTTTTTAATATTTTAATTATTATTGTTGTTACATGTCTGTTAGAGAATGTAACTATTTTGGTTAACAGTAATCATATGACTAAAGCTTGAAAGCTATAGTAGTAATGAACAGAAGAATTGCTAATACAGCTGTATACTGAGAGAACATTCCGTTTCAGGCTTTGAAGGAGTTTCTTCGCTTTGCTGAAGGTGAAGTAAGGACCTTGGCATCACTTTATTCTGGAGTGGTATGTACCAATCCACTAACCTAAACATCCATGTCTATAATTTTCTTGCACTTGTCCACATTAACATTTTCTTGTTTGGTGTATATCAAATTTGGCATTGTACAGGGTAGAAATGTGGATAATTTGATTCTTTACTTTGGAGAAGATCCATCTCGTTGCCCATTTGAACAAGGTAGTTATCACTTGCAAAGCTATACGGAGTTGGATGTCCTCATAGCAGCTCTGCTGAATTTAACTAATTGTGTCTGAAGATAACCTGACCTGGATCATCTCTATTTATTTTACTCTAAGTTGGTGGTTCTTGGTTAAAGTGTAAACAATGTCTGCTTCATACTTGTCTTATTCCATTTTTTATTCTCCTATTACTCCATTTTAGCAACATCAGGTGGTAAACTTGGTTTCTAATATGCAAACTCAGTCTTACGCCTTTGTTTCTTATTTGTTGCAGTGATGTCAACTCTCCTCAACTTTGTGAGAACGTTCAAGCAAGCCCATGAGGAAAATTGCAAGCAGCTGGAGTTAGAGAAAAAGAAAGCAGAGAAGGAAGCTGCAGCTGAGAAGCTAAAGATAAATGCTTCAGAAAAAGAAATTGGACACTCAATAAATTCTAAAGTCAAAAGTGTCAAATGACTGCTCCAAATTTTCAACAGCAGCCTATTTTGCATAAATGCAGACAGAATATAGCATAACCGGCCAGTCTCAGACCCCAACCGGATATTGTTGGGTATAAGAAAAATATCTTCCTGATGGCGAGAGCAGTAAAGGATGTATACTTTGCCATGCAGAAATTTGGAGCAGCAAAAAGGTTCAAATGATACAGGATTCCTAGCAGAAAAGGTATTTTTCTTAAATTTGCAGTTAAATTATAGTATTGTTTTTTCCAGGTTAGTTTGTGTCAATTTTTGGGTAGAATCAGGGAACGCTGCTAGTTTGTTCATGGTAGTTCCTTTGTATATACTTTGTTACCACGAGGGAAGAAAATGCAAGACATTTTCTCTGAAGAAAGTGATTTTCCTCCTCCTTTAAAGATTCTGTACACTCTCTCCATGCTGGATTTCATTCCTGCATTCTTCTTTAAATTCCAGTTTCGGATTGACAGTCTTTACATAATAATATATCAAAGCTTGGCAATTTCTGAGACTCCGTACAAGGAGAGTTTTGACCTGAATTCGGAACTGCAACTTTGATATCAGAGCTCACTTTCTGCCAGCAATGAAGAATTGGAAGCATCCAGTTGATACGTGATACAATCTTTGCAACTCATGGTGTTGTCAACCGTGATGATTTTTAACAATTCTTTTCTACTTTGCTTCTAGTGTTTTTAGTAATAAAATTTACCTTTAAATGCATTCACAATGGGACAGTTCTTCAAAGTTGCCTTGAAGCTCAGCTTTGATCACCTGCTTCCTGAAAAATTTTTACCCAGGCACCATGCTCACATGTTGAGATGAGCATTCACTCATTTTAGCCTTTGAGCATGTTGCTCGGGTAAAACAAACTCATTTTCTAGCAATGTCCAATTTGTTAAAAAAAAAGTCTTCCCCCCCCCCCCCAAATTTTTTTGGAGATATGACAAAAGATGCTTCTCAATCCTTCTCTATTATATCTAGAGCTCATGAACATCAAAAGATCTCCATATTACCAAGTGTATTTTTTTACGTCTTTCAATTTCAAATCATCTTTTTCAACTTATTATTTCTTGAATGATCAATAGCTACACAAGAATGCATAGAATAATGCTATATAGCACAGTGGTGTTTGGCACCAATTTATGTGGCATCCAATGTGGGTATATAATGAACTAAAAAGAAAACACCAAAGCAATGTATGTTAGAAGTGGGGGAATGGAATCTTTTTCCTTTTTTTCCAACATTCAATTATTGTTTCAATGGGACCGTAAATATCTTAAGGGAAATTTACTCTGTACTATCAGTTACAAAACTTAGTATACAGATTGGACACATGGTATCAACTTGTGAATTCCTACACCTTGCTTTGGTGTTTATATAGTAATTCACATATTGATGCTATCTATTTAATCTGTAAATTAAGTGGTATAACTAATGGTACTATAGTCTCTTTGTAAGGAAAAAAGGGCAACTTTATTGAAATAATAAAAGCAAACTAACCGTTTGTCACGCTACATAAAGGTTTGGCGGTATAATGACGCAAGATATCTAGCAATACATCAGTACTCGGGGAAAAGTCATGAGTAAACATGCCAAAAACATAATTAGGTGATATGTCTGAGTGCATGCTTTCTCTTTATCATACAACTCTTTATTGCTTGGTAACCAAATTAAATTACAGTAGACACTTGACTTAAAAAGCTCAATTATATATATATATATATAGCACGTGTATTTATTAAGAAGACCGATATCTGGAATGATTAACGCAAAATATTCAAGTGTCATGTGTGCTAGTGCAACCAGCCTTAGTATCAAATACATATGTCCATTTCAACGTCGCCACTTGCAAAAGAGAGGAAAAAAATGTAAAGAAGAACGAAATATGGATAATTTGTTAATTTGGAAAAAAAAATTTATATTAATATTGATATATAAATTGACACATGATATCATTTTATTAATTTATTTTTCTTGCACGGTCGATTACATTAATATCACAAATTTTACTAACTCCGCCACACTTTAATTCTACTTAACATTCTTTACATATTTTTCATTTTCTCCCTTAATTGCTTCTATGTTACGTATAACTTTTATCATTAATCCTTTAATAATTATTGCTAGTTAAAGATAGGGACTTCACGTGATTTTTTACACTGTAAAACCTCAAGTGATAATGTTATATTTGATATACGAATCCCTATTTATTTAATCCTTGTTCAACTCAAGACTAGTAATTATGTTATCTTAGAATTTAAAATATGGTAAGATACATAAATTGATGTATTAAACTGTCATAATGGAATTTTTTATTAAATTTTTTTGAGTATTTTTTTGTGAGAGTGAGGCAAATATATGTGTAGAAAGCAAAATGCTTAGTAAAAAGATTAGCGATAGTAATATTTTCTCTCTTATATTTTTATTTTTTGTTTTAAAAAGCTCAAAAGTATCAAAGCCACACTTCAAAGTTCAAACCCAAGTGTTGCCATATATGTTATAAAAGGACGAGCACGCTTTTCAGACCAGATCACAAGTGATGAGTCTTATATATGTTAATAAAACACAAAATATAAGATGAAATTATTAGAATTGTATTTTTCTGTTTAAAATTAAAATAAATATATATGTCTTAACACCGTAAACATGCCGTGGGACTATCCAAGGGTCACCGTGTAAACGGTGAGACTCGAGATCCAAAACTGACGCTAACATTCCGTGCCCTCAACGTCGGGTTGGGGTCATATATCTCATCATGCAAACCACTTCCAAGATATTATTTCATTTAACAAAGACTTTAAGTTCCATATCTAAACAATTTCTGGAAAAGAAAATAAATACCACCTATGTTTCTTAAAAATAGATCTACATTCATTTTCAATCTGTCTCGATATAGTTCTTCTTATATGCTATATTTAATGTGCATTTTTACCAACAATAGTTAAGTATTCACGTTCTGAGAGGAATGTCTTAAGTTCGAATCACGCCTACCCCTCTCCTATATTCCTCTTTATAAAAAAAAATAATTGATAAATAAAAATAGTATAATGGGAAATGGTTTTTTCATACAACTCGTTAACTTTAGAGAAGGGAGTATAGACTTAAACACAATATCTAATCCTGGTAAATAGCGATTTTTACTACTTAAGTTATCACCCTTGGTATAATAGAAAAATAATATTGAATTTAATTTCTATTTCAATATACTATTAACTGTATTTTTCTTAATGTATGTGAAAATAGAAAAATAACTATCATTGTTGAACAAAGGTAGTATGTAATATAGTGAAAAGAGAAAGAAAGAAAAATTGTGTCGGTGAGACTCGTGTGTAAATCCACGTTGCAGCCTTGATTTGTTAATTTTTGTCCTTGCATGAAACATGAACTATGGGTAGGACATTGTAAGATCTTCCATGTAATATTTCACCCCATACTTGCTATAACATGACAAATATTAATATTATAGCCGTTGATGTTTTCATTGTTATTTGAATGCTAAGGTTACAAGAATTTCTTTGTACTCATATGATGATTATATCAGTTTTCCATTGTACTCAACTGATTAAATGTGGTTAATTTATTAAGAAAAAACAAATACTGCAACAAACGATGATTTGCTCCTTCAAAACAAATGTATTAAACCAACGCGTAAGAAAAGGCAACAAGTTCCATTGATAAGATAAATTAATTCAATAATTGTTCATTTTAGTGATTTTTTTATTATTATTAGGAAAAAGATATACTTAATCCGATATACATATATACTTATTCCCGCATGACAAAAATGGCAACTATGTTAATAAATGGGCTAATATCGCCATATTAAAAAATAGAGGGCCATAATTGCATCCACGTCCAAATCTTCTTTAAATATGTTAATTAATTAAATTTGTTTTCGTATTAAATAATCCTTCAACCAATGATTTTGTGTTTAAATGCTTTACCAGAAAGATATAATTTAATATTACCATGTCATTTATTTTATTTTATTATTATATTATTATATTACTATATATAATAATAATAATCTTAGGTCAGTTTAATACTAAGTCAATTATTGATTCGTCCTTAATCTATATCGCGAAGATTCAACGATGGACGTATATTCAATTTGAATGGACCTGATTAGGCTCGAAATTGTTGGTCTAAACTTTAATTTTATATAGTTTAGTAAGTCTCTTGTTTTCTCCATGGTAATAATTCTTGATATCAACTAGATTTAAAAAAAAAAAAAAAAAACCCCCTCTAATCCAATTCTTGAATTTGACCCATATATAACGGTAGGATTGAATTGGATTTGACCCATATATAACGGTAGGATTGTTTTTAGAGGATCATAAATAAGGTCACATTGTAACAGTTGATGTGTAGCTATCACTTCCAAAGAATCAAAAAAATGGAAAAATTAGATTTATGTTTAACGGATCACACCTAGAAAGAAAAAGTAAAAAGCATTTTGTTTTGGGGTTTCCACGCTTGAAAAAAAAATTGGGGGCGTATCGTGCAAATTATCAGGCCAGGAGTTACTCCACGTATTGCTTAACATAAAATAGAGAGTGAATTTGTTTCTATTTTTTGTTGAATCTTTTTCATGGTTCGATAGATAATTTGATAACCCAATGATTTTTTTCCCGTGTTTATCTTGTTGATAGAGACTTCTTAATTAGTAATCGGGATTTCTAGAAGCGAAAGAACGGCTGAAACTACGTGAAACCCTAACAAGAGTCATCGAAATAATGAGTCATCATTGATATCGACACATCTAAGATCGCCAAATGTTCGGGATTGTTGCTGGATATCTTGTTCGTACACATCTCCTAAAATGGATTCTTCCTAGGTCGATGCCCGAACAATTAATGCAGACGGACTGTAAATTCGTTGGCAATATGTTTAAGCTGGTTCAAATCCAGCTCGGCCCAATAATTCGCCGATCTACCATGAGATGGTAGAGGCTTCTCCTAGGACCTGTTTTTACAAAAAAGTTTATTAAGTCCAAATTTTAGAACGAGGAATAAACGAGTTTATATAAAAAGGATGAAATTGAGAATGATCATTCTTTTCTAAGTGAACTAGAAACTTTTTTTTATAGTTATCAGAATTCTATTAAGGATATAGTAGAAAGAAATAAAGAAAAAAGAGTTCCAGTATAAAGATTTTCATTAGGGCGTAAATCAATTGTATACCACCACTTATTATCACTTCGTCAATTAGCTCAAACTCAATCAATTTTTTTTACAATGTGTTTGACAACTTGGTTTATAAACCATTTTGTTTATAAATCGTCACTTAGCATCATTTCATTGATTTTATTTTTTTTTAAAAAGTCAAAAAGTAAAAGTCAAGCCGCAGTTTTTGACTTTTCACATAAAATAACCAATAAAATGATGTCACATAGTTATTTATAAACCAATTTGTAAACAACCATTTTCCCAAACACATTATTAGTTAAATGATACTATTTCAGCATAAGTTTAGAGAGTGTTTGGCAACTACATTGGATTATAATCTAGATTATAATTTGCGACGTGACATCAGTTTATTTGTTATTTTTGTAAAAAACAAATAATTGCTGCTTAACTTTTACTTTTTGATTTTTTAAACAAAGTAAAACTAATAAAATGATACCACGTGATAGATTATAATTTAGATTATAATCTCTTCTGGTTGCTAAACACTTTGTTATTCTCTTAATATACATCAAACATGATTATCCCACAAACACATATTACGAGAAATGATTATTAATGAGTAATCTCTATTCATTCAACAGTCACATCACTGTAGAAAAACGATACTTGATAGTCAAATGGGATGAAGCTCGTTGGCATGCAGCATGCGAGGCTATTTACTTTTGGCGGCCTCGGTCACAGTGATAACACACAGATCCCTTGACATAAAGGTAAAGGAATATTTACCAAAAGATCACGTAATCATCCATCCCCACCTTTGACATTTACCCTTCTTTCACCTATATGATTTTTTTGTGTTTATGACCTAAAATTTAAAATCATGTACCACATGTCACAATTTTCTTTAAAAAAGGGCCATATTTACATTTATGATGTCTTCAACAGAACTTCTTGTATTTAGTAATATATGGTCGACTACATGAATTATAGCTCTTTTATAGTGTTCATTAAATACTATTTTATAGAGTCTACTATTTACGTGATAAATGTCTATTGAATTACATAAATTATACTTAAAAGTAAATAGTTGGCTGTAAATAATATACAGCAGTACAATGTAAATAATATATAGTAGTTTTTACCTGCGTAAAAGGCAAAAAGAAAAAGAAAAAGAAAAATTATCCATACTGACACAGAACGCAAAGGAAAAATGGGAGTCGTAAAGTTCTCTCTATTCTCTCTCTTTGCTTTCATCAGACAAACCGCAATTCCTTGAACTGAAAGCCATACAAATCCATTAATAGCGCAGTGCGATTTTGTCCCCAGTGTACTCATTGCAGTTTAGAGAAAGAGTAACCGACTGAAATGATGAGTACAAAAGAAGCAATGGATGTGGGGAGTATAAGCAGAAGAAGAGCAAGTGTTCCAAAAGCTGGCTCTGTTTGGGAGAGCAGAATGAAATCTGATGCAGTGAAAGGTGGGATTAAAGTGTACGACGCCACTCAAGAGAATTCTGACGATAACAGAATCACCGTTTCTGTCGAAAAAGCAGAGGTTCAGGCGGTGAATAATATGAGGCCGAAACGGAGTTCTATGGGAATGAGTGGGAAAAGAAAAACTTGGAAATCCGACAGTCTTGATGGGAGCCCACTTCAGATTGCCAGGAGAAAATCCGAATCGGGGAGGAATTTGGATGAACAGAGTAAAGAATTGATTGTTTCAGCTGATGAGATTAAGAAAAGCCCGGTTCAGGTCAAGAAGACAAGATCCGCAGTATTGCCCCAGAAAGGTAGTGTTGAACAATCCATTGATGGAAATGAGAAGGACTCAATTCAGTTGAGGAAAGTCAAATCAGAGACTTTGAATGAGAGTAAAAGTGATGGGACTTCTGAATTGAGGAATGTGAAATCTGAATCCTCTGATGGGAATGTGAAGAATTCACTTCAGCTCCAGTTAGTAAAAGCAAAAACCGAGAAGTCAGATGACAAACCGGAGATAGAGATAGAGGGCTCTTCAGGGGGAGCTGAAGAGAACCCAATTGAAAATGAAAAGCCAGGATCTGATAAAGATTGCAAGGTGCTTGTTGTCTGTCAAGAAATGCCCATTACCAGCATTTCTGTCAATGCCAAAATGCCGTCAGACGACGATGACATTGTTAAAGGTGAAGAACAAGTAGAAGAATGGGAGGATGGGGATGAGAAAGAAGAACAGATTGACAAGGAAACTGAAAAGAAGAGTCTTGACATTAGGGAAATTGCAGTACAAGAAACAAAATCAAAGAAAATTGTGATTGAGGAGAAGAAACTGGTTCATGGCAATGAAAGACAAATGCCAATTTCCCAAATTGTCAAGAAACAAGCCCCTCCTTCTCCCGTGAATCATGCCAGAAAAATCCGTACAAGTCCAACAAAAACGAAGCCAAGTAAGTGCATTACATAATTCTTATTGGATCCATGTTTCAATCCTTCTTCTGAATATGAAAATATTGTGTTTTATCGGTTCCAGTTTCAGATGATTTGCGTAGAACTCCAAGACCCCATAGCAAATTACAAAGTTTTGGTCAGTTCAATTCACATTCTGTTCTGAACTCCTCTTATTACACCATTTTGCGACAAAATTTTAATATTTGTTACCTCCTCTAATTGGTAAATTTTTTCAGTTGACTTGGTAATGTGGAAAGATGCATCAAAATCAGCATTGATATTTGGGATTGGGACATTTGTTATTATTTCATCTTCATACACAAAGGATCTCAACATCAGGTTGCTTTACTTTAATACGTGTGTTTTCATTAGATTAGGTAAAGAAAACAGAGCACATGGCTAAATGTTAGTTTAATCTTGGATTTACAGCTTTATTTCAGTGCTTTCCTACTTGGGTCTTGGGTATCTTGCAGCAATCTTTATCTTCAGATCCCTAATTTGCAGGTAATTTTTTCTAAACCCTTTTAATGCATATTGAAGTTCAGTTCAAAATCAGTGTAATGTGACTGCATTTTGTATGTATTTCTTGGAAATAAGTAGGGGAAGTATTGACACTGATGGCACAAGCCAAGATTATGTTGTTGGGGAAGAAGAAGCAATTTGGCTAATAAAATTGGTTCTTCCTTATATTAACGAGTTCCTCTTGAAAATCAGAGCCCTTTTTTCTGGGGATCCTGCCACAACAATGAAGGTTAGTGAAGTGCCCCTTTGTCGAGGTAGATGGTTTTTTAAAAGCAAAAACGAGCTTCTTAAAACAAGTCTTTGGGGGAAGTCATGTAAACGACTTCTTTAAGGACACTTTCACAAGAAGTAGGGGCCAAAGTCTTGGATTTCAGCTTCACTTACAATAATTTTTCATCTTTTGAAATTTGTGTTTTGACTTTTGTGGCAGTTGGCGGTGCTTTTGTTTGTTTTGGCACGGTGTGGCTCCTCCATAACCATTTGGAAGATGGCCAAATTGGGTCAGTTCTCTTTTAAAAAATTCCCTGAATTTATAAAAAAGTAAAATCAAATAAGATGAAAACAATACGAGCTTTCATTTTTTTTTTGAACGTGACAGGCTTCTTCGGAGTATTTATTGTACCAAAAGTCTGTTCTTCCTACTCTACACAGTTAACAGCATACGGTAAATCATTTCACATCACTCTGAATTTCATGCCCAAAAGATTGGTTGTCTTCCATAATCATGAGTCGTTTGTTATCATGGGGTTCGAATATCATAC
>CAVNYN010213270.1:0-16014 GCA_963692815.1 Nyctanthes arbor-tristis
CCAGCATTTTTGCCCTAGTTGTTTCTTCTACCATGAGTTTCAGTTGAACAAATACATTGTCAGGATTCACGTTTCCTCCAGTTTTGTTCATTTTTGCCATCTTCTGTTATATGTAGTTCCGGCATTGATGAATTGGAGAAGAGGTTGGCTGCCCTCAGAAATCCTTGAGCTGCAGGTCGACAAATTACTGCTTTTCCATGCAGTCTGAGTTCATTGACGATATTCCTTTTCTTATGTATAATCTGCACCATTAATTTTTCATAGTATGGTGAACAACATTATCAAGTTCCTTCACTTAGGGTCTCTATTCTTTAGGAGAAGTGAAAAAAAATAGTACCCTGTTTTGTACACTTAAACCGTAACACCTTTCTGGTGAGCTGTGTAAACCATGATTGTGGACTAGTGCTATATTTCAAGGATTTTTAACCTGTTAGATTTTTACTTTTGTGTTAAAAAGTATAAATTACGGTCATATATAATAATTTAAGTACACAATTTTGTTCTTGGAACTTGGCTGGCGTCAAAATTCAAAAATGACAAAAAGAAGAGAACCATAAATAAATATAAGAACATACAATGAAAAATTGAACGCGAGGTTGAATAGAATGGAGAAATTAGAATTGAAATCCGTATCTTTTTTGCTTAAATTAATTATTATTATTATTATTATTATTATTATTATTATTATTATTATTATTATCATCATCATCATCGTTGTTGCTGCTGCTCCTTCTGTTGTTATATGAACCTCATGTGGTTGGAACTTGACATCAATTTCACTCATATCCATACCTAACCTAAAGATGCTTGACAATTCTGAAAAAAATAAAAATAAAAAAAATCTAAGGGTCTGCTTACGTGACAGGTATTACAATTGATATCTTTTAAATCGTAATGATTTGATTATAAATCAATCTATTACGATTTGATTATAAATCAATCTAAACAGACCTTAAAGATGCGTGAAACAATTCAGGAAAACAAACTTTTTGCTTTAGTAAAGAGAAATGATAGTTGTCCTGAGATATTACCCAAATATGTCAATTGTCAAAAATACCCTCAATGTTAACGGAGAAAGCAAAAGGAGACCCGAAGTACAATCAAAGGCTATCAATCCAGCAAGTCGGGAATCTCATATGGTGCCTGGATGCACAAAGATAATTCCACTTAACCCTATCACACGCCTTACTGATATTTGATTTCAACACCATATGACCAACACTGAACGCAATAATTCAAAGGCAATACAATAACATTATCACTTCCCGGGACAACTGCACTTTCATTTTCAGAAATTAAAGACACCAACACCGTCTTCAGTAGCCAACACTTCAGTAAGCAGCTTGTAGGGCGTATTGCACAGAATGCCGTGTTGTTAATAAATTGCTTTTAGTTACTAGTGTAGTGTATTATAATAAATGTGTTGCAATCAACAAAATTCATTGTGTTACACCCTTTACAAAATGTTACACAAAACGTCGAAACATAGTAATTTTACCATCTTACCTCTAAAATACCTTCTCCCTAAGCACACAATACAGAAGGGTAACATGGTCAAATCACCCTTTTTTGTAACATGCTTTTTACAAATACAATTCTCCTTCACAAAATAAAGATACAAATAGCAAATAAAAGAAATGGATAATCAGATCCATTTATACAAATTTATTAACATGCACATATTGCCATGCAGAATTGTATGAATTAGAAACTAAACCAGCACATATACAGAACAATTATTATATCTGCAGTGTCTCAATAAATGTGAAAAATCCCGCACATAAAACTCGTTGATTGCTTGGAAGAGTGGATACTGCAATATAAAGCAAGTACTCTTGAACCCAAAAAAAAAAATGACGAGATGTGAGCGTTAACTATGGTGTATGGAGCATTTTTCATTTACATGAGGTTCAACTGTCTGATCACTTCCTGATTGAGAGGAATTCAAAGCTTCGAAGAGCATCACCTCGAGAACCTTTGCTAACTGGACCACAAGAGAAGGATGGTGGTTTGGGTTCAATGCCAACTCTCTGTGTGGTAGATAAACGGCCACTGCTCGGTACCAATCTACTTGAGCGGCCATCAGTGGGTTCACCTGATGAGATCGGAAGAGCCTGTTTGAAACGGCAGCCCTTTTCGAGGAGATACCATTTCGGGATGTTCTATCTCTTTCTGAATCCGGTTGCTGCATACAGTGAAGCATAGAAGTGTATCACTACAACACCAAAAGAAAGCTCCACGGAACTGGGACACAAATATTTCCCAACTTCTAGGCAACAAGAATCATATTCCTCATACAGAAGCAAGCGGAAATTTCACTCCAGCATCTAGTGGAAATCACTGCAGCACTCACTTGAAAGAACGGGCAAAAGAAAATTATGCAGACAGGGGTACTAGGCCTCTTTATGTTTGGTGCATGCGTGCAAGTGGTGGGTGGGGGTTTGGCAAGAGAGAGCAGCTTTTACATTAGAGCAACACCTAATTTGAGATCACTTGGTGGAAAGAAGAATACCACATTCTTGGATGAAGGTACATCTTCTGATGTCCTATGTCTGTGACCTGAACTTGAAGCTTGTCTTCTTGAAAAAACCTCAACGGCGCCTGGTAATCTATCTCGAAGATCTCGCCCCACTGATAACAACCAAAACAAAGGAGTCAAATGAGCATATTGGAATTTTCATGTGAAACTGAATATGCCGGTTCAACTCAAGGCAGCTTCTAATGTTCTGAAAACCAGACCGGCCAAACCACTTTGACAAGAAAATCGGAACCATCTGTAGAACAGGTCCGGTTTGTGTTTGGATCCGTATAATTATAAATCAGGGTAAAACCCATTGATGTGGGCAAACCTAACTGTGACCAGCCAACCAGTAAAAATTCGACCGGTTTTTTTGTCCTAAAAAATAAAAATAAAAAAAAATTGGGCTAAATATTTATATTTTATTTATTTTATATGTAACTGATCTGATTCAGATTCAACCTGTTGACGCTTGACCTATAACATTTCTAGGTTGATGCGGGGCCATTTCTCATAACATTGGCACTCACTGCAATGAGCTCAGAAATTGAAAGAGTGATATGGCACAGAATTTTTGAACTAGTGTGAAAGTCCATATGCAGTACAGTTGATTCAGCAGTCAAAAGGTAAAGATGTTTTGAGAAACTCTAATTTGCAGCTGCCTTTTTTCCCCTTACCTGATGTTCTCCCTGTACTTTCACCAGAAGGCCTGGCATTCATTCCTACACTCCCACTGCGATTCTGGAAGCCAAGCCATGAATTATTAAAAGCATTCAGTCAAATAAGATAAAAATAATAGATAGTTCTGCAAAAACTTACACATGATCTAGAACTGGCACCTATGTGAGGATACTTCATTATAGTCCAGTCAAAGACATAATCAAACTGATAACCTGTGCCAATATCTAAGTCAAGATTCAGATAATGGGAGATGCCTAATGAAATACCAGACACAGGAAACCAGGAACACAGATTCTTTCGATTAAAGAAAATCTTAGGACACGACTTCCAGATGCAGTCAAAGAAAGAAATAATTTTAAAAGTCTTGGACAATAAATAATTAGTCCCTTATTGTTTTTCGCTTCTCTTATGGAATAGTTAAAAAACTCAAGTCAATAATTGTGAATAGTTTAATGAGTCAAGTCAATCTCTAGAACTAGTTTTCACTGCATAAGAACCACAATCTTCAGTTTATGCATTAAACGAAGTGGCTAATATAAACCAAGTCAGAATTCATTCTTTTGTAATTAGTTTTTCCTCATCAATATTGGTTCCAATGGCATTTAGAGAATACCTAATCTTTATTTCATTTAATTGTGTAAGAATCAGATTCCTTCAAGTGAAATTGTAGCCTACAAAGATCAGAAACTATTGCAGACAAATTGCAGGACAGAGTGTGATAATGGAAATACCAAGAGTGACCAAAAAAGAATTTTAAAATCTGCAGCAACATAAAGCCCCATTGTGCTCTAGCTTGGATGGACTGTTAGATGTTACATGACCTCCAAATTTTGGCCAACGGGAAGACTCTCTGAAACACCAACACGCTCGGAAGGTCTGCGAGTTGGTGTCGGACTCCTGTCCGACACGGACACGAGCCGACACGTGCTCGACACGCGTCGGAACTGCCGGAACCGTGTTGGGAAGTTGGAGGATGAAGAATACATGTCGGAACCGTGTCACGGGAAGAGGGTGAAGAAGACGTGTCGTACCTACCTTGTACGGCTAGAAGAGACCGGAAATTAGAGGCCCAACTGGACATTGGATGGAACCTGGGCAAGTGGCGGCCAAAACTCTAAACCCTAGCTACCTGAGTTGAAGAAGAAGGGGAATATATTGGGAACTATTGTTTACTTTCACTTTTTTAATTCTTTTGATTATTATTTATATTCCTAGGAAATATCCCCAACTGAAGAAACGTGTTTTCAGGCAGCTTTATTTTAAAATACAATATTGACAAACAAAAACTTTAAAAATATAATAAAAATTAAATAATAATATATAATTAAAAATAAATATATTATTGTTTTCAGGCAGCTTTATTTTAAAATACAATATTGACAAACAAAAACTTTAAAAATATAATAAAAATTAAATAATAATATATAATTAAAAATAAATATATTATTGTTTTCAGGCAGCTTTATTTTAAAATACAATATTGACAAACAAAAACTTTAAAAATATAATAAAAATTAAATAATAATATATAATTAAAAATAAATATATTATTGTTTTCAGGCAGCTTTATTTTAAAATACAATATTGACAAACAAAAACTTTAAAAATATAATAAAAATTAAATAATAATATATAATTAAAAATAAATATATTATTGTTTTCAGGCAGCTTTATTTTAAAATACAATATTGACAAACAAAAACTTTAAAAATATAATAAAAATTAAATAATAATATACAACCAAAAATAAACATAGTACTGAGTTCAAGAAGAAGGAGAATAAAATACAATATTGACAACAAAAACTTTTTTAATTCTTTTGATTATTATTTATATTCCTAGGAAATATCCCCAACTGAAGAAACGTGTTTTCAGGCAGCTTTATTTTAAAATACAATATTGACAAACAAAAACTTTAAAAATATAATAAAAATTAAATAATAATATATAATTAAAAATAAATATATTATTTTATCTGATGTGTCGGCAATGCACCGTGTCGACACTTTTTTGAAAAATCACGTGTCAGCGTGTCTGTCGTGTCGTGTCCGACGCACGTGTCCGTGTCGGTGCATCTTAGGAGACTAATCAAAAATTTTCAGCTAAGAAATGCGAGAAATCAACCAGCTACATCACCGTATCCCTTTGCAGAGGCTCCAAACATTTAATAAGTATCTGAATCCTGATGGGGAGCTGAAATGGAGCCAAACAATTTCTATACTTTACAAAAATACCCTTGTTTAGAGCACAAATTGTTGCCACCGGATTCATATACCTTAAATAGGTGATGGTAAAAACAAAAAGTTTAATCAAATTTTACTTATTTTCCACTGATTATCTAGCCCTGCACGCCATCTCAATCCACTCCATTCAATATAGACACAGGAATTGCTATAGATTTTTACTCTATTGAACATTCAATATTACCATTCTGATTGTATAACAAAATCACGGGGTTCAGAATCCATTACCTTCACGAATAAATAACTCTCGGAAAAGCCTCTTCAGATATGAATAATCTGGCTTGTCCTCAAATCTTAAAGATCGACAATAATGGAAGTATGATACAAATTCTGATGGATATGATTTGCACAGAACCTGTAAATAATTATAAGCATGTGAAATTTTTGCCAGTATCACCACTAAAATAGCATAACAAAATTGACAACCATTATAGGGAAAGATATGTCAGCAATTTAATATTGAAATATGGAAAAGTTTAGGGCCCAAGATCCAGGGCAAACTTGATCAATCAAATTAGAACCTATACTTGCAAATAATTGCATGAAATTTGGACGATGTAAAGAAAAATCTGAATGAGAAGAGATAACTTTCGAGAAACGGGAAGAAGCTTGTACTACAATTGAGACAGAGATGGAAAAAAGAGGGCTGTGATAAAGTGCATGAGGAATATGTTATGAAACAAAATGGCTACTTCTATGTTAGATACTCAATGTAGCATCTAAGAGCAACTCCAACAGACTCTCTAAATCTAATTTTAAAGAGTCCAGGATTAAAAATCTCCTCCAATAGGCTCTCTAATTTAGCATTTCAATTTAGAGAGTAGATTTGACTCTCCAAATTTGGAGAGCCAAACCCACTCTCTATTCAAGGTTTCAATCCTTGATTTATACAAGCTATCTTTAATTCCATTGGCCATTGAAATTTTAAAACACTACTAATAATTAAAAGTAAGACAAAACAATAAATTTGTCTTGGAAAAAGTAAAACAGAGAGTTTGTTGGAGTATCTAAAAAAACAGTATTTATGTTCAAATATACTCTTTATTTAGTTGAATATACTCTTTAAAAATAAAAAGAATATTGGAGATGCTCTAAGTAATGCTCTAGGAATGTGAACTTGAAGCAGGGACTATTGTTTACATAACATATGCAAACACAAAACCAAATGGATACCTCTATAGGGGTTAACATCTTCTTCTCACTTATCCTCTCATATTTCTGCTTCTTGTTGCCAGCTTTCAGACCCTGCCAGGGAAGGCTGAAAACAGAACAATAACTGAAACTATTAGGAAATGTAACGTTCTATTGCATATTCAAGTAAATGTTCAAAACCAGGTAGTAAAAACGCCCACTTAAACATAAGAAGAAAATTCTCATATCCAACCTTCCTCTCAGGAAATACATAAGGACATAACCAAGAGACTCCAAGTCGTCCCTTCGACTTTGTTCTGCCAGCAGAGTTGAACATAATGAACTACTTAGATTGTTTCAAAATCTATACAGCCTGCTTTCCTAACCAAAAACAATTTACAATGAGATGGCATATTACTCACCAATACCAAGGTGTGTGTTGACACTAGCATAACGGGCAGTACCTGTAAGATTTTTGTTTTCCCTGAACCGGGTAGAAAGTGTTCCACAATAAGTATATGAAGGAAAAGACTGGACTATTGTTATGAAGTATCTATATCAGAATATAATATATGAAGTATCCATGGAAACGTAAGTCAAGTTTCATGTAGAGCTTGTTCTTGGGAGCATGATGTAAAGGTGAGTTAGATTTATAGGAGAATGTGTGGTGGGAATGTACAGAAAGATTATTGAGAAGTTTGAAAATTATTTTGTGGATGATATGTGGTTGGTATTGATTTGATAAATTTTTGTTTTACATAAAGCTCCAGAGAACAAGCTGGTAAACTATTAGGGGTAGCTAAGGATATAGAAGTCGTAGATTCACACAAGGAGGAAAAAATATAGTATTGATGGGAAAATAACTTCTTTTATAATATTAACTTGCTATCTCGGCCAATATAATGCTGGAGCAAAGTAAGAAGGAATGTGGCAGCCAAACAATTTTACAACATTAGTGATTTTATCTTTTGAGACAGGGCTTTATTGCACTATTTTGGTTTAAAGGAACCTTCTTATTGATTTCTCTCTTTCCTTTTTTTTTTTTTTTTTTGGGTGTGGGTGGGGGGTGGCATTTTATCACTTTCTATTTATTCCCCCAACCTTTGTTTTGAGGGGAGCCTTGATAAGCTTGGTCATTCTGTATCTCTGAGGTCTGACCCCAGAAAACATAACAATACTAAGCACTTTTAGCAAATATTTTTTCTATTTATAAATTGATTAAGTGAAAATGAGTGGTGGAGATTTGTGAAGTACAAATGGGACCCATGGCCATGAGATATGTGGATGTCATTAGCTTTACCAAATTTGCTTTGCAAATAGAATGGGTTTGCTAACGGGTGCTAAATTTCATTTTCAATGACATTGGACCTAGCTACGTGAATTCTTTTTCATCACTCTGCCTTGACTATTGCAGTATCCACCGGAAGATCCAGTGCCATTAGTTCCTTGGCAACCACGTCAGCCCATATTAAAATAATTCCCTAAATTACACTGATTATGAATACGCTCAATTTTCCATTTAGTGGGAAGAAAATGTCTGAATTGGAAATTTATATTTGGCAATACTGCTGAAAAAACCAAATAACGTTTGTTAGAAGCTTCAGAAAACAAATTATTGCACATCATGAATCAATTCCTCTAGCCTTGTTAAACACCCACAAATTAATAACAAATGAAGTGGCAAATAGTTCGATGCATTTCATTCTACATCATCACCAATAAATCTTAGTTCAAACCGAACAGCATTTTAATAGACCAAAATTTGTTTAACCAATCAGTGGGTACCAAATATGCATGAATTTAGCATCCAACTGGATAGCCAAACACTGATTCTGTGAAATCAGCACCTCAGTATTGCAGCATATAGATGCTTTTATATAGAAAGATAAATATTTTCCCCTACAACTTTGTTCCCTTTAAATTGCACAAGTCAGGTTGATGAAAAGTCAAACCCCCCAAACAAACTGTTAAAACTTTAGTCTGCATCAAAAGATCAGCCAGAAGATCCCAACATTTCTTAGTTACTTTCCATTACACCTTATTTTATATGTCAGTTTGCACCCATCATATTGGAGTAGGCAAGGAAACTCCTAATTTGGGTATGATGTCAGCTACATGGATTCTTTTTCAGTGCTCTATTCCATCCAATAAAATGCAGTGCTACATCTAGAAGATACATCAGATTCAGATCTTTTACAACAACATGAATCTGTGTCAGCTTAGCTATACTTTCCGTCTGCTCACAGTTGTATGGGGATTAGACATGCTTCGACACGCTTTTGGGAACACCCCCAACCCCCCCCCCCCAAAAATAAAAAAAAGAATAATAATAATATTAATAATATTAATAATAATAAATAAATAAATAAATAATATAAAATAAAAGAAATAAAAGAGAGTTTAAGCAGTTTGAGATCCTAATGATGCTGTCTCCTTCCCGAATGGCAGTTGTAATAAAACATTACTTCCAACTTTTTTCACAAACAAAAACAATCACTTTGCCCTCTACAGATATTGAAGTTGATTTCTCCACGTAGACAACATGAAGACATCAAACATGGTGACTTACTAGAAAGATAAAAGAAACATGATACAAGAGAAGTGTAATTAAGTAAAACCAGCATGCAACGAGAACACTGCAAGTAATTTTAACAAACATCAGGTATGAACCTGTAGGGTATGTGCTTATGAGTCTGGAGATCCCTATATTTTTTGGCAAGGCCAAAGTCAATTGCATAAACCTGCAATAATACTAAACAGTCACTACAACAGCCAATCATCTTTATGCATGAAGAAATTTGTAGTGATCAGTTGGTTAAAGGTTTAACATTAGGAGTTTTATCTTGATGATAAGAGAGAACAATTGAAGTAATAATTTTAAAATTTAAGCATACTTCGAAACAATTGTAGCACTGGACAAATTTAAAAACTGATAATATTGAGACGGAATACACTGACAATAAAATGAAAGAGGACTTTCATGTAACCCTGAACTCAGAATTGTTAATCCCACAATATCATCAGCAGAATATTTCTACAATGCAAAGCTTGTCATTCTCTCTATCTTATAATAACCAGTTAGATTATGCTCATAGATCGGAAGAGCGTCGATTCCACCTGTACGGTGAATGAACAAAACCATCAACAAATTTAGGCTCTTTCCCCATATATTTGAGGTTGGTTACATGATCTCTAAACCAAATAAATACTTAGCAACTACTGTAGGACATGTAACAAGTGGGGCCAAGTTAATAAAGATTATATAACAAATTAGCATGCAGCTGGTAGACAAGCATAACTAGAGAGCAGACATAGTTTGTTCAACTTATGAGCAAAGTAATTGATGAGCACTTAGAGAAACCCATAGCATGAAGAACTAGAACCAAGAAAGAGATTACCTGGTTTGCTTTGCGCCCTAGGCCCATCAGAAAATTATCAGGCTTTATATCACGGTGAAGAAAACCTTTTGAATGCATGTATTCAACTCTATTAATCTAAAAGATGATCAGATGTTAGTAAATAGCAACTAAAACTAAAAGCTTTACAAAAGACTTCGTCAATGTCTTAACTTCATACCACTTGATCTGCAAGCATTAATACTGTCTTCAAGGAGAACTTCCTATTGCAATAGTTAAAGAGATCTTCCAGACTTGGTCCAAGAAGGTCAATAACCATTACATTATATCCACCCTCACTTCCAAACCATTTCAGGTTGGGTATGCCCGCTACAAGATAAGAAACCAAGATAAACTAATATTAGTGAATCAAAAAATGTAAACCTCATCATGTGTTCATATTTCCATATAAGAATGAAGTTGAAATCGTTACCTATAATGCATAGTGAAATGATCAAAACAGATAAAAACAAGAGAGAAATATGGTACACGCTTCTGTTCTCATATGCCATTTTATTGATCCTTTTTCCCCCCTAAGAGAATGGGGAGCCAGGCAGGTATCCCTCAACCTAGAAGGTCAGTGGATTATAAAATGATTATATATTCTCATTGATTTTACAAATTTGAATAGAATATTCCCACATAGCCTATAATAATTTCACTGGGGTGAGGCTTGAAATTCCTAAAGAAAGTTATCGGAAAGGAACTGAATTAGAGTACACCTTGCCTTGACATCTCACTTCTTAGCAAGAATTGTAGCTGCTTCTAGGCCTACTGATGCCGACTGAACACAAGAGCTTGCAAGCTCGAACACAAGAACTCGCTAGTTCTTCCAACAGCTCGCAAGTTGTCTAGAAATCAATACTCGTGTTGCAAATTAATTTGTATTCATAATAAGAAAGGTTAGGAATACAATGAAGAAACCCTATTTATGGGGTCCAAGGTAAATCTAATCCTAGGATAAGTAGAAAAAGACTTCTAGCTAGAATTTGAAAAAGAAAATTAAATATCAAAATCCTAATTTGAAAAGGAAATAATAAAACCCATTTCAAATCAAAGTAGCACAAAATTTTAAATTTAAATAAATTACAGTTCATAATTATTTGTTCTTCTAGATCTCCATCACCCACCTCCTGGCTTTCTCTACACCCAGCGTCCTTCATCGTTCATTGGGAAGTCATTTAGGGTCAATCTTTTACTCACAATAGAGTTATGAAAAGATGCTACATAACATATAATCAAGACAAGATGTTTTCAATAAGGCTCATTCAGGAGGCTTGGAACCTATGATTAAATTTTGGGAAATTTCCAACTTTGCAAACGAACAATTTCAATCTTTCAATACGCCTTCCTTAGATGACCAGAATGCCCAGAGGATCAAGTAGCTCCATGGTTAGTAGGATTCCACACAAATGCCCAATTGCTATTCTAGCATCAAACTAGAATAGATCAAGTTAATAATAGGCTATCTCAAGGCTGCAAGAAGAGGAGGAATCTCCTTGACTTTCATGACTACCTCTTTACTTCACATGGCTTCCCATCTCAGTTAATTGCAGTTACATTCATAAGTTGCTTGGTCCATGTGTGCATAGAGGGACAAAACGGGTGCCATCATAGGCTATAACTACCTAAGTATCAAAAAATCTAAAGGTTTTAGTTTGACCTTAAACTAGTCATGTTACATCCATGAACTCTCCCTCGAGTGAAACTTAGTGTTTGATTCTGATTATTGCTTCTAAATTACTGGAAGATCATAATTTCCGTTGCGCCTTGATTTGACAACTTCTCAATTAAAACCACACATTTCAAACCCCTTTAAATTCCACCACTCCTTTTACCTCTCTTCATTGCAATTTCCCCATAATTTTCCTCCAATAATTAGAATCAAACACCCTTTAAATTGCATCCTCGTACCAATTGAGCAACACAACCACCAAATCCCATTAAATTCATTCAATTTCACTAGCTTAAGCACCATCATTTAGAGGTGAATATGAAATATGGTATTCCATGGTATCCCAGCAAATTGAACCCAAAATCTTAAGCATAGGAGACACTTATACCAATTGCTTAACTTGGTACTAAGGTTTGGTTTATGTCTCTCTTAGGAGGAAGGCCAAGAGTATGCTTCTACTAATCTAGGAAGACAGGATAGAAATATGTAAGAGGCAAGCCAAAATCGGGTATTTGTCGGGCTGTAGACTAGCTTAGAATCATATTTCCTCCTAAAGCAAATATTTTAGGCTTGCATGTTTGATTATTGTTTAATGTTTATCTCCAAGTTAGACTACTGTAAGTTTTAATTATAGTATATAAGTTAATGTTTCTGTTTTTAATATTTTATTTGTTTGGTTTGAAAAGATGGCCTTGAATCTCATGAGTAAAACACCGGGTTTGTAGTGTCACAGAACGTGGAGATATACGATAACTAATTCGCCTATAACCATGCTAAAGATCTAATTATTTTAGATGCGCTAAGAAACTGAACCATCGTGTGCAACTCGCGTGCTTTATTATTGGAGGGTAGTGAGTCACCTGGATAACAAAGAAAGATAGAAGGACAAAAGGCAAAGAATTAGATGAAGTAAAAATGGAAGAAAAGAAACTCATCGACACTAACTTAAAATTAGCCCACACCTACTTACTCTTGAACCCAAAATCTTAAGCATAGGAGACACTTATACCAATTGCTTAACTTGGTACTAAGGTTGGTTTATGTCTCTCTTAGGAGGAAGGCCAAGAGTATGCTTCTACTAATCTAGGAAGACAGGATAGAAATATGTAAGAGGCAAGCCAAGATATTATTTTTCAAAAATTTAAAAAAGGAAAACAATTGTTTATTGGAGTTTTTCTACTCTTTTTTACCCATTATCTCATCTAAAAGACAGGGGAAAAAGTCCCCACCCAACTCTGCCCTGAACCACTAGGAATGGCAAACATGCCCCGTTATCTTGCACCTTGCGATGCCCCACCCATAAACGAGGCATATTTTGAACCTTACACTGTCCCATTAACACATACACACACTCTCTTTCCATTTTATTAGAACTAAAATGATGTAGATGCAGTAAGGAGTTAAACTCTCAAACTCAAGGCCTTCTCAAAAGTTTAGTTACCACTATACAAATGAATGTTTTTAAAAGTTCTCTCTAGACACTTCCGTCATTTCTTAACCAAACACTACCAATCGCCAGTGCATTAAACTTCACCTCTAAAAATCTGTCTCACCAAGTTACCAATATATTTTCTCAGGTGTTAAGTATGAACGGATCCTCTCAACTCCAATGTTAGTAAAAGAATAGATTTTTTCTTCCCCCCCCCCCCAAAAAAAAACCTTCTTTCCCCCTTGTTAACAAAATCTTATGGGCTTGTAATGCTTGTAATAGTATTGGACATTTTCCTTGGAAAAAAAGTCGCCAAGAAGTTCAACAACGTGTTTGTCCTATTACAAGTTTGATATGAGTACGCGAACAAACCAGCATAAACCCAGCTAAAAGAGCAATGGCGCAAAAGAGCGTAAAAAACTCCAACAGAAAAGAAAGCAAAAGCCTAAAGGTCAAAGCAAAGAAAAGTGCACAGTAACCCTTTTATGATCGGGGAGGTTGATTTTTATGCAAGATTCCAGTTCCTAACCACATTTTGACAAATCACTTTCCAAGAGTATCTAATCTTTCCTAGTTATATACAAAAATAAAGTTAGCTAATGTAAGTTTGAACCATAGGTTGAATGTGTGTGTTTTAATATTTTAAATGTTTGTGTTTAAGTTTTTGACAATTTAGGATACATAAAAATTTAATTTTCATTAGATTTGTATTTCATGTTTAGATGTATAGTTTTGTTGGTGACTTTCCCATCTTCAAATTTTGAAATATGTTTTTCAAGGTTAATTTTTTATTCTTGTTCCTTAACAAAGTGAAAGTAGGCAGCAGACAAAAAAATTGTCTTCGCCCCACTTGCCCCCACTTAGCCCCACTTCAAGTAAGACCGGGCAAAAGATCCCTAGCCACCCCAATTACTCCCTGTTGCTAATCTTATTGACCAGAAAAGCAAGATACGAACACCTACCTATTTCCTTCAGAATATCGTGACACAACAAATCGCTTTGACCAACCAAGGACCAACGGTAAGTTATTGGCCACAAAACCCAATAAATGGTTTCTACCAAAAAGTGGATATACATAACCTTGCTCCACCTAAATTATTTTTCAACTATTATGAGATGCATTGGCCACAGAATTTTATAAAGTATAACCCTAACCATATTTAATGATAAAATTGTGAGATCTTAAAGCTATGACCAGCTTCATAATTGAGAGATCCACTGAAATCGTGCCTATTACTTCACCAAATAAGTGACAAATAAATGAAACTGAATGCTCTAGAACTGCTTGTAGACCTCATTATTTTTTGCTTCCATCTTCCATTAAAACAAGAAATATGATTTTTTTTTCATTTTTAAATAAAAATAGATAAGAATCTTTGTTCCCTTTTTCTTGTTTAATTTTTTATCAAATTTCTTTATAAGAAATTATTGCATGCTCATCTTTTTAAAGAAAGCCTGTCAGTTCAACAAAAAGTAGACAATGTTTGTCCATAGAGATTAACAGCACTAGGAAAATGAAATGTTAGGATGACACTACCAAGAAGGGGACAGGTCTCTACAAGCACTATAGGCCAGGGAGAAAGGTGAAATTTTCCCATTAATTAGAAAATGGCATTCTCGCTATTATAGGCAGAGGGGATAACATGGTGGGAACTTCTCTTTCCAGGGAAAATGTCAATTTGTTCCTTACCTTTCAACACTATGAAATCACATAGCAAGCTATTTAGGCTATCTTATTTCCTTTCTATAATTAAATTTCTTGCAAAGGGAACCCCTAAAATAGCTAGCATTTAGAGGATCCATAGTGGGCATGTTAATTTTAGCTAGCTACATAAACAATAATATGAATATTAAGCGTCATATGTACATGTTAAATTTAGCTACCATATTGGACGGGTTAAATTTAGCACTTAAATTCTAACCCAAACATCAAATTTAATGGTTAACCAGTATTGAATACAAAGAAAAGAATTTTTCATAACAAAAATGCCACATCACTAGTAAAAATGCTAGCAAAAGCTATCAAGAAGTTAATTTATGATAGAAAAAAATTTTTTTAAATAGCACACTAGAACATCCATTGGAGTCCAATGACTTTTAGCTAGCACTTAACACTAACATGTCTAGTGCAGATGCATAGCATTTCCAGAATGTGAAGCCATAAAATCAAGCTACTGTGTAATTTTCAAATAAATTACAACGAAAAATATGTAGCAAACTATGAACTACTGTCAAAGAAAAAAGGTAGTGCTCCATTTGAACTTCAAAATAGAAATTTAGGAAAAACCATCTCTTACAACACTATATCATAGAAACTATATTCAACTAACATGCATGATCTATACTTTGTGAGAGAGAGAGAGAGAGAGAGAGAGTGAGTGAGTGAGTGAGTGAGAGTGTGTGTGTGTGTGTGTGTGAGAGAGAGAGAGAGAGAGAGAGAGAGAGAGAGAGAGGAATGGCATGTGTTTATGCGAACAATGGCGAGGGGGTGATAAAAGAAGCCCTAAAGAGGCGCCGGTTCCTCTTTATCATAATGGGCATTGGCTGCCTGTTGGCAACCGACGCCCATGGTTGATTTCTCTTATGCGTGTCGGTTCTTTAGAAAGAACCAACGCCTATGATCCTACTTTATTTTCAAAATTGTCACCGCGTATGGTTTGCGCGTCTTTTGTTTGAGAAACCGATGCCTATTCCTTATTTTTTTCGCGATTTCTGTAGTAGTGTGCTTTTGTGTGAGAATGATAGCAGTAGGTGTATTCATTGCATATTGTCAATGGGAGTTTTGATTGGCTTATGCATGAAGTTTACTCTAGTAGGAGGTTAATGCTAATCTAGTATTAAATTTTGTTCTGAAAACTTTGAATCCATTTGTCTGCAACACAGACCTTTCAAGTTGTTTGTATTCTTAACTGTTTTTTTTTTTTTTTTTTTATATAGGAAGA
>CAVNYN010213270.1:16034-28367 GCA_963692815.1 Nyctanthes arbor-tristis
TATTCTTAACTGTTTTTTTTTTTGTTTTTTTTTTTTTTTTTTTTTTGAAGAATGAGAATTTCATTGAATAAGAATGTCTTAACTGTTAATTGTACTTTATGCAAGCCTTTTATTTGGACAATAAAATTTCAGAGCTTATCTATGAAATTTGTGAACATTAAGAAGTAATTTTTTTGTTCATTTTATAAATTCATATTATATATATATAAGTGGATCATAAATTATTGCTAATACGATAATACATGGCTGCTTGCTTGTAATATATCATAATCACATATTAGTACTCACTGTGTTGTTGTGAGTTTTGTTGAGATTATAAAAAATTTATAATCGTTTATTGGATTCTGAGAAGCTGAAGATAGCTAAGCAATATGAATAATGATGTTTTCTATTCAACATTTGATGTTTAGATCCATATGGTGGCGAACGCTGAGGAAGAGGAAGAGGGCGAGGTCGTGGGAGGATTGGGATCCAAAATTATCAAGGTACAAATTGGGTATATATTTTACACATGCATATGTTATTTTGGAAGCATTTTAATACTTTAAAGTGCTTTAATCCTCTCTGATTGATGATAATCCACTAGCAGAAAATTATGAATATTATAACTGGGATCAAGAAGGGGAAAGGGACAGAGGTGGCGGGGGTTACAATGGTAAGTTCCTTGAATTTCATAGTTTTGAAGAGTGGTACGCCCTACTGCTTACTGATAATCTACTGGTAGATAATAATAGATATTTTTATAACTCGGGACAAGGAAGGGGAGATCGGAAGAGCAGAGGGAGGGGCAGGGGTTTCTGCGGTAAGTTGGTTGAGTTTCTTGTTTTACATTATGTGCTGCCTTATAGTGCAATGCATGGTCTGTAGACTTAATTCTTTTGATACTCTTACTAAATTTTATAGTCAAGATCTGTCCTCTTGTTCAAAGTATAAGCTAAAGCCATGTTCATTTAGCCCTGAGAATGGCAAAAAAGTCAGCAAGATTATCACGGACAGAAACTTTCCTTGCTTTGGTGAAAGATGCATGAATCGACCACTTGTGTATCATAACCAATCACAAGTTGTTTATTTTGAGGGTAATGCATCTTTGGTTGGAGGATTCTACAGGACATATGATCTCGATGCCAATCTGAGTGCTGATTCCATAGATAATTCTTTCTTCTTGGTTTCATGGCAGAAGAAGTTAAGCACAAACAGTTGGATTGTATCACAAAAATTGACAACGTCAAACAAATATCCATGGCTCATGTTGTATCTAAGAGCCGATGCAGCAAAAGGATTTAATGGAGGTTATCACTATAGTGGACGGGGCATCATAAGAAAGGTACTATATGTAGTTTGTCCACATATACTTTTTTGTACAAGCAGTTAGTTTTGATAGGATAACTTTTTATTACAAAATCCTTTTCAAAATAACTGTGTTTTCTTTCTTTTAGTTACACTAGTTAAAAACATGTACAATGGTTTTATAATAATTTGTTGATAATTGTGTTGGCTACATAATATCCCATTTTCACACCCCCTGCCCCCCCCCCAAAAAAAAGAGCTACATATAATCTTAGACTATTTCAAATTTTGTAATATACTGATTGTTTGAGTGTTTGGTTTCAAATAACTTTGTTTTGCAAGGAAAAATATGCAACCTACTATATAATGTAGTTGAGCACTTGTGCTAAGTGTGCTGTGTGTATGATAAATATATTAGAGATCAGATATCAATGCTTGACTATCTTCTGTATCACAAATTTGAGCTATCTTCTATGTATTTGGAGACTTCTACGTAGCCTAGCTGTTACATCTCATCTTTTAATTCTTAGAAATCTATTTTCAGCCATGTGAACAAATAGAAATGATAGAAATGTTAATCATTTGATGATTATAATTATTCTTGAAATGATAAAAATAAAATAAGATAATGTGAAGCCAGAAAATAATTCATCTAAAATCTAAAAGGGGATATGGTTAATTTTCCCAGCTCTTAACTGGCACTTAAAATGTTAGGGATTAGGATTAGACGATAATTTCTTGCAATCAATTGGTATAACTCTAGCATTTAAGACAAGAAGGCTCTTATATAAAAACAATTAGACGAACAAAAGTAAAATTCAGATGAGCTTGGCACTCAGGTCAACTAATTATGTAGATTGGCTTCTCTGTTGAAAACTATTTTGTATTACGTGTTAAGAACCAATAAACAATCTTCAATGAAACTGATTCAGATAATATGGAATAAGAAATATTATTATTGCAAAAATAACATTTTAATACAATCATGTATAAAACAAACCAAAATAGTAAACTAAAATACATATGGAAAAATTTATTTTAATGCGCTGAAGTATGAGTTTGAAGAAAAACATAAATGAGAAAAGAAGATGAGCTATGGCTTAGGAAACGTAACAAATTACATGAAGAATCGTAGTTTGATATGAAAAAAATCAATTCATCCATCAATGTAATATGGGTTCAATAAATAATACCTCTTGCAAGGAGACGAACAAGGGCTGAAGATTTCCATTCGTTTCCTGGAGATCCCAGAAACCCTTTGGATTTCCTGATTTCACACTTGTTTTCAACATTTGAATAGGTGTTGGATATGACAGTGGCAGAGGCGGAAGGCGAGGTGGTGGAAGAGGTTATGGCCGTGCAAGGGGACAAATGCCACGCAGGGGAAGGGGAGCACGAGATTAGCTTGTTTGATATGGATATCCTTCTGTGCTTATGCCTACTATGCTTATGGTGCAACCACTTTCCTGTAATGTACACGCTTTTTGGCGTTGTTTTTCCACACATGAACAGCTGCTTTCTTGTATAGTATACACTTTCAAGCGCGCTTAGGAACATTTGCAGAAGTTGCTTTTTTAAGGTTGTTCAAATGCCAAGTAGATTGGAGAGTTGTTCATGCTTCAGGGATAGCACAATAAAGTTTCTATCATAGGTGTTGAAGAAGTTTTCTAATATATTCTTGTATGAAACATAGGTGTTAAAGTCTTTATATACTTGTATGAAACGTAAGTGTTAAAGTCTTTATATACTTCTATGAAACATAAGTGTTGAAGTCTCAGGTGCATTTTTGACTTCATGCAAACTTAATCTTGAAAAAGTCTGTAGTAGTTATTTTTTGGAAGGCTGAAGTAGTTATTATTGGTGTATCCTTCATTTAATTAAAAAAAAATATTTTATTAAATACAATAGGCGTCCGTTGTAACAATATAACTGACGCCTATTGTTTATTTATTTTTAATTAAAATTGACTTTAGGCGTCAGTTTTTGTTAAACAACTGACGCCTATTGTGACATTTAGGCGTCTCCCAATAACCGACGCCTATACTTTTACAATATACGACGCTGACATAGGCGTCTCCATTACAACTAACGCCTATTCATGTATACAACCAATGCCTATTTGGTTTTTTTGTAGTAGTGATCAAAGAATTACATAAAAATTTCCACACTTTCAAGTAGTAGTCATATATAAGTTTGCTTTTACTACATATCCTTGCATTTAATTTTCCACACACTACATGTACTATTAAACTAAAAGGTTTTATCTAGAGAAACTTGAGTTGACACGACAAGTAATGGCTAATTATGTTATTTCCTTCTCTTAACAAAGTCAGTTATAACATCAACTATCTTGTAGTTTGATGGCTTCCAAGTTGATTTTCTTTTCCACTGACTAAGAGTTCGATTCCCCCTTCCCTGTAATCCTTTTGTATTGTACAAAAAAAAAAAAAAAGAAAAAAGAAAAGTGTCGTTCACGTTGCTTGGAAGGGTTTTACGGAAAAAAACTGTTGTAGAGATACTAGTTTGCTCAAGTTTCTCACAAAAGTACTGACTCAAATCATATCATGTTGAAATTCAATTGGCCAAAATCCACTATTTCTATCGTTTGCTTGTTTATAAAATTCAATTGGAAATCCCTTTTGTAGCTAACAAGCTTGAATGGATTTTTTTGCTACAACTGGAGAACTGATTTATGTACATATCTCAATGCTCAATTTATTTTGTTTGAGTTCCTACTTTAGGTAATCAAATGCTAAATATAGAAGGTGATCTTATATATATATAGAACGAATCTACAACTCACACAAATAAATAACTTTTGTATTTTAAATTGAAAATACACACGATTCTTTGTTCGAAGTCAACCAAGAATCTTACAACTGAGAAGCGATATAAATAGAGAAAATGTAAACCCTAATGGTCCATTAATGAGACGGGCTTGCAAAATTCCTAATCGTTGGATATGGATAACAGCCAAGTAATTATTCTGAACTATTAGATTTGTGTAACCATCAAGCAACCATATTTTCTAAAAATAAGAAAAATTCTAATTTAATTAATTTGCTTTCCCGTCTTCATTTGCGCTCTACATCATAAGGGCTTTAGTTCTAGAAGCCATTTTGATGTCCAAACCATTTTTTTCCCAGTGTTTGAGATAACCAAAAACTCAAATACTAATAGCTCACATTAGAGTTAATTGATGCTTTATGCAATTATTGGCTAATATTTTGTGATGGAAATCTTGAAAAACTTTAAGGACTTTCGCTTAAAGAAAGTGTCTCCGAAATGTTTTTCCATTTTGTTTTGTCTTAGTTCTTTTCTCTCTAAGGCGAAGAGTCATGCCAAAATTGCTGCACATTTTGGTAAGTCGTGAATAATCTTACGTTGACGATAATCACAAGTAATTTTGCTATTAGTAGATTCCTCAACGGTCAAGCAAATATATAGTCATAAATAAGTCAAAGTTCTCTCATTAAAAAAAAAAAAATTCTTGGCTGAGCACTTTGCCTCTTTATGTATTTTGATGTTTTTGAAGAACAACGAACAATGACGTAAAAATTTCCACACGTTTAGGTAAGTAGCCATAAATAATTTGGCATTTACTACATATCCCTGCGATTAATTTTTTACACACTACATGTACTATTAAACTAAAAGGTCTTATCTAGAGTGTGAATACGGTGGTTATCTAGACTTTAATCGATGAATATATTTGTCATGTGAGAATTTAACCAACAAATCTTATTTGTATGCTAAGGGTTTGTAGGCATAAATAATTCCATACAAAACTTTCCACTTTGTCGGCTAAAACCTTTCCCCATGAGGTTTGCGCCACAAAATGATTTTGTATGGAAAAGTTTTAGCCTACAAAAAATGACCTTTCCCTACAAAACACATTCGTAGGGAAAGCGTAAATTTCTTGTAGATCGGAACAGCTCACATCAAAGTTAATCAATGTTGGCTAATATTTTTTTATGGGAATATTGAAAGATTTTAGACTCTCGTTAAAAAAACTTCATGTCTTGGAAGTATTTTTCTATTTTGTTTTGTCTTAATTTTTTTACATATTACTTTTACCTAAAACCTATAACAAACTATACATTCTTGAGGGTTGGCTCTTATTGAAGATCCAGATGAGACCTTTCGTTATGTATATCGCATATCTTTAAGTTATTTATTTTACTTTTTTCTTCCCGCAACTCATATTAGTTTGAAAAGAAGAGTTTTTTAATTTATATAATATAAGTTAAGGGCAAATAAAATATTACAGTAAATATGCACGGGTTAAATTGGAACTCAAAAGATTTTCCACCAATACTTGTATATAATATTAATAATAATAACGATGAAAGTGATTATGATGATATCTATTCTTTCACATTGAAAAAGTAATCGTTAGGATTGATCATTCAAAGAAGTAGCACAATCATCGTACTCATTTATGTCCTCTCTCATACATTGTTCACGGGATGGCAGTGGTAGAGAATTTATATGTTATTGACATCTAGTTAACTTTTACTAAATAATTACTTTTATAGTGTTTGGAACACGTATATACATGTCTTTTCTATTAAAGTGGTTCAAAGTTCCCCCATATTGCCACATTTGCACAGCAATTATAGGGCTAAAAAATGCTACTAAAGCTCAAGAGAAGATACCTTTTTCTTCTAAATTTGGTTTTCTGCTAATGAACTAAAGGCTTTAAAATGATTTGATCCATATTCATATGGATTAAATAGCTGGAACACGAATATGAAACAAGTCGTTTTAATCCTAACTTTGTGGTTTTTTTTTTTACCTTTCATTTTTTATTTTTATTTTATTTACTCTTTTTTTTTGGGGGGGGGAGGGGCCCCCATCCCAACTCAAAAATCCTAACTCCATTGTTTTCAATTAATTTATTTACATAGTGCTTAAATCTCATTTTACTAACTATTGCTTCACAGGTTTCCTCTTTCGTCTCTTAAACCCCACTAAACATGTTACCAAAATCATTCTCGTTATGACCTTTGATCTTGTTTCCTTAATTCTTTCGGCTCCTTATCATATCGTATATTCGACCCTTTTAGCACCACGGGCATTAAACTCCAAAGCTTGTTAACCTCTTCACTTACATCAACTTGGGAATTGGAGTTGGGACAAAGGTTGGAAAAAAAAAAAAGGCCCCAACTCTTTTAAATAGAAAAATATAGTGTAATTTGTGCAAATAGACCCTAGTATCAGTGCAGAAACGGACCCTATAGTTTCTAACTTGATGATTTCAGCCTTAGCATATCACTCTTAATTGTAAAAAGGAACTTGTTGTCTAAATTTGTCAAATTTTATTATTAAAATGACCTTTTTACCTTTATTTTCTTTTTTCTAAAATACAATTATTTTTTAAGTTATTTTATCCTTAATTTTAAGAAACATATAAAAATAAAAATTTATATTTCTATCTACCCAATTCAACTGCCATTATAGTAATTTTAAGAAACATATAAAAATAAAAATTTATATTTCTATCTACCCAATTCAACTGCCATTATAGTAATTTTAAGAAACATATAAAAATAAAAATTTATATTTCTATCTACCCAATTCAACTGCCATTATAGTAATTTTAAGAAACATATAAAAATAAAAATTTATATTTCTATCTACCCAATTCAACTGCCATTATAGTAATTTTAAGAAACATATAAAAATAAAAATTTATATTTCTATCTACCCAATTCAACTGCCATTATAGTAATTTTAAGAAACATATAAAAATAAAAATTTATATTTCTATCTACCCAATTCAACTGCCATTATAGTAATTTTAAGAAACATATAAAAATAAAAATTTATATTTCTATCTACCCAATTCAACTGCCATTATAGTAATTTTAAGAAACATATAAAAATAAAAATTTATATTTCTATCTACCCAATTCAACTGCCATTATAGTATTACCTCCCCACCACCACAAAAACGAATTAGGCCTTCTAGTTTTCCAGTTAATTAAAATGTCATTTGAAATCTCCAGTGGAAGCTCCAACTTTTTCGCCACTACCGGTGTGTGAAGAAAAATAACATGAATACCAAAATGATAAATCAACCAACAATATGATGTTTCCTACATGTGACCTCTCGTTAGAATCCTACGACAAATATATATCTTCACCTTTATATTTTCATTAAGACTGGGGGTAAAATTGTTGTTTCAATAGCAAAGTTGACAAATTTGGATAGTAAAGTCCTTTTTGCAATGAACACTGATACTCTATATTAAAAATGACTAGTTAGAAACTATATGGTCCATTTCTGTACTGACATAAATGGCACTACTACTAAATAACTTGAACTCATAACAAAAAATTTTAAAGCTAATAAACAATTTTAATTCATCCTCATCTTTAGCTTAAACGACCATGTCTAGAACATTTAATTAGTTACTATTTATATATTTTGTTTTATTTTATAATAATCATTTGAAACCACTTTAGGCCTTTACTATCTAAATTGTTGTTTTCTTATAATGCAATTTTCTAGGAAAACATATATGGTAAATATGATGTAACACCATATGTGTGGCATCATATGATGCCATATAGCCATGTGTCGTGCATAGGATACGCCACATGATTGTGGTTTCCCATGTCCCAATGCACTCCATATGGTGCCAACCATATAATGCCAAATCGGAACTAATAGCTAGGACTCTGGGCTCAAAGCCCTATCTGTTTCAATAACCGGATCGTTCTTATAATCAGGATTAGTTTTAATAATTTAAATAAAAAGATTAATTCGAGATAGAGTGCCCTCATGTTTAGTCTATTTTAATAAATTATGTGATCTCTAATCAGTTATGTATCTAATTATTTTCGCACTTTTTCTATGCAAGTGTGCTCTTCCGATCTAATTGAGTTTTTGGCTTCACAACTGAAAGCAATCGTTGCTAACTAGCAAAAATGAAATAGTTGTTGGATTCATCAAATCCACAACAAAGCAAACGTAATTGTTTTTCCCAGTTGAAGAAATATTTCAAACTAAAGTTTCTAACGTGAAATCTTTCCCAACTTATTTTTGTTCTGTTTATGTTGAGGCTAGGTTGGTTCATGAGACGAAACAATTGGTGTTATTTTATATTCCGATGAAGGCGAAGTCACCATATCCATCAAAAAAAGAGTAATACCATCAAAGGAAACAAATCAAATAACGGCGAGAACTGTGTTTCAATAATTACTAAATTCATTTTATTTTTGAAAGAGGCCAAGTCACCATATCCATTGAATAAAATTTGATTTTGATGAGAGCCCTGTCCTAATAGTCATCGGATCGTTGATGAGATCCCAGTTGCAATGATTATCAAAGGAAACAAATCGCAATAACTACGAGACTGTCGCAATAATCCTCAAAAAAATTTAAACCTTCGTGAGAGCCTTGTTGCAGTAATCACTGACTATGTAAAATATTCTGATGAGAACCTAATCTCGAATAATCATTGGCCAAATTAAACCAAGAAAAAAAAGAAGAAAACAAAACAAAGTTGAAAGGCTAGGTTATTTACTGAATATACATGAAGTTTTGGATTGCTCAATTTTCATGCGAAAAAGGGGGCTTAATGAAGTTGTGATTGTTAACTTTGATTATATTCAACATGAAGAAGGGCAAATCTATGGAAATACAAAGGGTTCCAAGAGCCATGATGGTCGAATTTAAAATGATAAACTTTAGAGGATGCAAGGGGGCTTAGGAAGCCTAATTAAATTGTTTGAAATTGGGTTATACCAAGACAGTTGAAAGCATTATTAAGGTAAAGGAAAAGATGAGGATTTGCAGATCAAGAATAGAGCTAAACAAAGAAAATTCTTCAAAGAATTTATTTTAGAGGATTAAAGTGTATATGGAAAATGTTTCTCATACTCGCGATTGACGATAAATCATCACCTGCAAGTAGGGGGCTTATCATATGGGAATGGAACCATAGACTTGACCTGAAATTGGGTAGAATATGCTCCAAAAGAAACAAAATGTGCTCCAATCTCAATCGCTGGTAGTCTTCCATGTCATTGATCCTCTTCTCTCAAGCTAACAGTCTCAATTGGTTCTCACAACCAACACACCCTTTATTTATTCCTTCAAATTAGATCGGAAGAGCTACACGTCCTAACATATACCCTCACTTCCAAAAATTCTCTCTTTCCTCCTTTCTCTAACAATTTCAAAGATTATTCATCACCGAATATACGTCAAAGAACAAATTTTCAGTTTGTGATATCAATATCAATACACTTGCTGCTGAACAGAAAATCCCTTGCAAGATGGATACATATACTAAAACTGGGCTGCATTTTCAAAAATAAACATGGGAAATCCAGTATACTATTCAAAATCTGCTTTAATTATATAATCCCCATTTCGAGCAATTCCACATATAGAGAAAATGAAATGCATTGATTTAATTCAAAGAAAACATTCATCAACAGTAACCATGATACCAAGTGAACATTCGGTAAAGTAGTGGATTAGATAATTCCGAATACTTTCTCAATACGACAAACAGCATATTAATCTACTAAATTATTTCAACATTTATTTTGCTGCTGCCATAACCCAACGGTTTATGCCAGCATCCGGTGCCTTCTCTTAATTTCTGCCAACGTTCCAGCCTAGCACAATCTGTAATAGGATGAGTTATGTTAATGTAACGGCATAAAAATATTCATTAGGATCATTCTAAAGAAAGTATAGAAGTTAGAACATGGATAAAATCACATATATAAATTAAACTAGAAAAGTTAAAATAAGCAAATAGATTACTAAAGTTTATTAAACCTGAATTGGAATATATGCCATTAGTTCACCAACAACAGTGCCGCCGCGAACTTCTCCATCAGCAGTGCCAAAAGTGATGTGTAGACTTTTCATAAGCTCGACCGGCCCATCCTTTGGAATTGAATAGCAGCCCATTAGTTGGATAATTTCATGCGTTCCCTGCAGCAAAAGTTATTATTACTGCACTCATCTGGTAAGTTTTCGATAGAAAGAAACTTACTTTCTCCCACTGATAAGTAATTATTCGACTTTTCTGTTTACTTCTTTTCATCTACACTCATTTGGTAGAGCTACATGGCGGAAAACCTATCTGGTAGTATTTAAGAAAGATGAACAAAAATCCATTCCTAAGAAAAGAGTACGTGTGGTTAATTCGAATTCGAATCTGAATCCGTAAGGCTAAAGGGATTATACAAACTTGAAACAGAGATAGAATTCAATGCGACTCTCAGTAGAATTTAAGAAATATTAATATCTTATATAAATTTAGTTCATAAAATAATGTAACAAATTTTGTTTGTCTTTCCGACAAATCCAAATTGTACCTCAAAGAAGGTAAAATATCTATATACCAAATTATTCCAAAACATCCTTTTCAAATGTAGTACTAAAATTGTACCTCGAAGGACGTTACAAATCCTCCAAAATTAACTGTTGGGTTGGAGATTTGGCCTGATGCTGCAAGTATGTACCCTGTGCCAGATGCACATCCAAACGATGGAGAATTCTTGATAGCACAAAAGTCCGACAGAATTTTCGCACCAATTTCCTACAAGTATAAAAATAATGGATGAGCATTTGCATATTGCATAATACCAATAATAATAATTATGCAATACTTCAAAGCAATTTGTACAGTTAACAATATTTACTGCGAAAACAATGTAGTTTTATCCAAATCTTGAGGGTAGCTATTGGAAGCCATGGTCAGGGTGACACATTGTCAAGAACACATTGTCTCAATAAGATAATTTTCTACAAGAATCTATAACTTTTTTCCCTTTCAAACCACGCATTCTCGCAAAGGAAATTAAGAAACAAAGAGCAATTACCCTTTTGAAAGATCAAATCTAAAAAATTGATCACAAATTTATTTAATAAGATACCAAGTATGAAAAACAATGTTAAGAACCATTATATATGGAAATTATTGTTCGGAATTTGATAATACAATTGGCAAGTGTAGGACCAATCCGCCGTTTCGCCGGCATAACCCTTTTGAGAGAATTTATATAATGCAACATGACATAAATGGAGAGAAGAACACAAATTTACTTGGAAAACTCACAAATCTATGAAAAATTACATGTCAAAATATATATATAGATATTCCACTATATGAAAAGTTTTTTGCAATAATATAAAATCTCTAACATGCCTAAAACCTCACTACAAAAAAGGTGAGTTATTACGGTGAAAATTAGCTAGGGGCGATAATTTTGTTGCGGCTAGCCAATAGCAATGACAAGAAAACGTAGCCCGCATTAAAGACGATGACATTTAGCCACAACAAAACTTGCGACAATAGCTCACCTAATTTTCAAGCGCCTTTTAGTGAAAGCCAACCAGGTAAACTCGAAAACCCTATTCAGATAGTTGTAGTTTGACTGTTCATGCGACCAATTCTTGACTAGTCTTTTGTTGAGGCTAGGTTATAACCGGACCAGATCTTATAATTCGTCTAGTTTCCTGTTTTCACGATTGAATGATCGAATCCAATTTATAAAACCTTGGTATTTAGTTAATCGTTTAACTTTTAATTTTTGCTCTTTAAGCTAAGTTAGGGATTAGTGTGTCCCTTGTGTTTTTAGGGATACAATAGGGGTTTTCTATTTAAAAAGGAGTCGTGTTTCCGTTGTTGCGTAGTTGAATTGATTATTGAATAAAGTTGAAATGATGGATTTTTCCAATGATTCCAAATTACAATATTTGATAGTCCAAAACAATGAGTTTTTGATGCCTAGATTTCAGGTATTCAACATCAACAAAATCTCGATTACTTGTTCGTTCCCTGTTTCATGCTTCTGCTTGCATCTGTTAGTCTCAAAGCTCAAATATGGTCTTAGTGGGGTCATGTTGTTGCTCTTGAAGCCCTATAGCTAAAGGTGTGCAAGATGAATGCCCATTCTTCTTTTTCAATCGCAAGGTTGAAGAAAACCTAGATGTGGATGATGCTTGTTATGATGGTCCACTTTTTCGACGAAGAGACAGAATAAATTAAGGATTGTAAATGTTGGTATAAC
>CAVNYN010213271.1:0-34393 GCA_963692815.1 Nyctanthes arbor-tristis
ATCCTCTCTTCTTTCTTCTTTCAAGTACCCCAAACTTCGATATGATATGAAGATAAATTATAGTTGAGAAAGAGAGAAATATATATGGCCAACTCCAAAAAACCAGGGCCGAGTTTCTTATGAAACCCTGTCTAAGGGTATATATATACATATATATATATATATAAACATAACTTGACTAGCTAGTACTCGATCGATACAGCTAACGGCCCGGGTAACCATTGGGACTTTACATTCCATGTCCATGTGCTTATCCATGTGAGGGTTTGGATATATACATTAATTATTGTAGACTAAATTATTATGGTTTGGTTTACTAGAAAACTAATATTGGTGATCAGTTGACCCCATACTTGCTTCATAAAGCCATTCAACTTACAAAAATTATAGGGGGATAAGAAATTGAGATATTTATAGGTAACATTTTAATGTGCCACACTTGAATTAGATGATGAAAAAGTAGTCATATAATCATCATCCAATGAATGTGTGCCACATAAGAATATCACTTATAAATGTTCTCATTTCATGTCTCCCTAGAATTGCTCTTCAACTTAATTATATGGAACTTAAAAAAAAATTGTACACATGACTTATAATAAGTATCATATAATAGAATATTTTAGGCATCCACATGGGTGATGTGGCTGCACGTATACATATTACATGGATACATACAACCATATTGATGTGCATAAATGTAACTATATTGTTATATGAGTTCTAAGAATTTTCATCACATAATAAGCTTGTAGAGACAATCCCCGTGTCCCCATGGGTAAAAGATAATTTGTCGGAAAAGTATATTGGTACATATACATACACTTTGTATACAAAATTTTTACATAGAATAAAATAGTATGACACAATTATGGGAGTTAATTTTTTAGGTGGTGTAATGTGTAAAAAAAAAAAAATCAGATTCTTATCATTTGTCAGTTTGTATTGTACAAATATTAAAACTCATAATTTGTCCATTGACACGTGGGCACTGAGCACACATGACTTGGCAATGTCATGCTAGCAATGACCAAAAATTTTTTGTTTGAAACTAGCTTCTTGCGGTTTATTTCAAAAAGAAAAAAGAAAAAAGAAAAAGAAAATTTGTGAGCAAGATATAAAACTTATAAATCATGCTATATTTCAAAAAAATAGTTGATACAACATTCCTCACAATATTCACAGGGCATATATGATTTTTGTATTTTAACACATAACATCACTATTATAGTAACTGATAATACTTTGTTGAAAATTTTCTAAAACCATTCGTTTGTTCCCTTATGGAACCAACTTCATTATATGTGTGTGATCCAATAAAAAATTAACACATTCCTCACTGTCACATGTCCCCTTTCCCATTCTATTATATTATGAGATTGGTTTCAAAATCCAACCATCTTTTAGTTGTTCCTAACTATAACCCTATTGCCCTATAATTTTATCACCTCATTTTCTTTTATTGTGTGTTGCATTATGTTCAAATGATGATGGCTTTTGAGTTAATATTTCTCTCTTTCAAATCAGCTTTAATTCTTTTATGTCAAAGCATTATAAGACAAAATTTTCAACGTTAACTATCGGTTTCCAATCCCCAAAAAAAGGAGGGGGGAAAATACTATGGGTTATTGATCAATAGTGCTTGTTTTAGTGGTAAAAACACTCTCGTACTCGTATATTTAATTTGAATTCGAGTCCTGATTCCAACATCTACAATCCTAACTTTATATTCAAAAAAGAAAGAAAGAAAAAATAAAAAAAGAATCACTATAGGTTATTGATGAATGCCACCATAGGTTATTGGAATAATTTTATATATCCCACTCAAAGCTTAAAAAGGATAATAATTAATTATTAGATATCTTTCAAAATTTTTCTTTGGGAGCAAAGTCAGAATCAATGGAGAAAATTTCAGTACAGATTATATGATAAACAACTTGCAACCTTTTGAGAAGGCATCTACGATTAAATTAAAGCAATAATCTAAAAATTCAAAGTTGAAGAAGTCAAACGTCTCAACTTGTAAAAAATAAAGTGCACCGTCGCATGTAGAGGCGGAGGCCCGAATTAACTCTGTGTATCCTTTTTTTTTCTTTGTATCAGTATATATCCTTTTGATCATTTCCTGTTATCATATTATTATTATTATTTGATATATATAGATATAAATAGTTGAAATTAATGAGTCTTACTATTTTTAAATTTAACCACGCAAACGTATTACCTCATGATGAAGGTATATTAAAATTTTTTTAATTAATATTATTATTAAAAAAATAATAGGTAAGAATAAATTAAAAAATACCCTTTCAAAAAAAATTATAAAGCTTAGGCATGATGTTTATTTTTCTAGTTTTTTGTTTCTTCAACAATTAATTCATTGGTGATGAATAATATAAATATTTTTAACAAAACCTCTCATTTCTCAGCCAATATATCTCTTCTATTATTATGATTATTATATATATTATTCAAGTTGCATTAAATTATTTAAAAGTTGGAAAAGAACTTAGAGGTTGCCATTGGTATGACCAAGCCTGGCCAAAAAAAAAAAAAAAGAAAGTTGGTGTGACTAAGACTTACAATTAAGGAATTTAATTTAGTCCACTCTCGTATTTCTAAAACAATTTGAGTTTGACTCGATGCAGCATCAAGGATTTAATTAGTTTAGTCGGTCTCAAAGACAATATTTTAAAGAACAATTATAGGAGGACATGAAAAGGGGATATTATTAGGTGACATTCTCATGTGGCACATATTCATTGAGTGATGATTACATGACTACTTTTTTATCATCTAATACAAGTGTAGTACATAAAAATGTCACCTAATAATGTATCATTTTCATGTCTCCCTAGGATTTTTCTATTTTAAATGCCTGAAAAGATAAAATGTTTTATGCAATAAACTGAGGAAGAGCCAGAAGAGATGTCTTCCTTTGTCTACATCTTGCATGCGATGAAAATGTCTTAAAGACAAGTGTTGGAGGTGTGGCGGTAGGCTTTATTGTGCTCAAAAGTGTATAGTCTTGTAAGGAGAACCAGGGATCAGTTGATGCACATTCCGATATTTACCTCCTCCAGAGTTCTAGGAGCAAGGGTCTTGGAGGCCCAGGACTACTCCGACGCAAGTTGGGATACTTGGTGCCAATAAAAAAAAAGAGTCTTAAAGACAGTGGAAAAATGTGAGTAATGCTATTTAGCACCATTGGTGCTTGGCACCATATCAATATGACATTGAATAATAAGTCAAATCAAGTGGGTTCTTTATTCATGCATTTAATTTCATTTATCATTCAATACCCCATTAGTTGCCATGTAAACTAGTACCAAGTACCACTGATACTACATAACATTATTCAGTAAATAATGGTAAAGAAACCATGTCAAAATTGAAAGTATGAGGACATTGAGCGAACAATACGGTACCCTTTAATTATTCGGACACATGATCAAAACACAACCAATTGAACGAAGGCGTTAGACAAATGTTTTGAAGCGAAATAATCAAATGTACAGAAACTGATTGGAAGCATAAAACCAATTCCATTTACATCAAACGTGGGAAGCCAACCAGATTGAAGGATACAGATTACTTACATGATCCAATGACAATAAACATGAGTCATGGTTATTGATCCATAGTAGGATTATGGTAATTCTGTCTCATATGGGTGTATAAATACATGACACTTAGATTTTCAATTCACGTGGCGTGCATCCATAAACTCATATCGAACATGAGGCACTATAACATCATTTGTTAGAAGTGGTAGAAAATTTTCTTAATAATCTGCCAATCAACTATTTTATTAGAAATATATATTTTTAAAGTGAGAGAAATTTAGCAAATCAAAAATCAACCTCGAATTCACATTCTTCCTCTTCTTCTTCTTCCTCTTCTTCTTCCTCCTCTTCCTCTTCGCCTTCTCCTACCTCGTGTTGCTTTCCCTCTTCATGATGATGGCCATCGCCTTGGTTCTTTTTCTTACCATGACGACCCCCGCCCACCTTCTTCTTGATGTGGTGCATCATCTCTTTTAGCTGCTCACGGTGGCCGCCATGCTTCACCTTGTGCTGGCCGGACTTCTCCGGCTTGTGCTCATCCCCTTGGTGGTGATTGTTGTCATCTTCCTTGTGGCCGATATGGAGGACTTCTGTAATTTTATGCTTGATTTCATCCTCTATCTTATGAATAATCTTAGGGGACATTTTTGTATGATCTTTAGTTTGATATTTCCTTGTTGCTGATCCCCAATGGAATGTGTCTTTGCATTTATACGCAGCAACTGAGCAAGCCTTAATTATCTTCGATGGATGAGTTGATTGGAGAATAAATATATATTAATGAATATATAGCAAAAAAAATATATATATACATATATATATTATTTACCTACAAATTGGAGAAGAAAAGTTTAAGTGGTCATATATCTATATTTTTAGTACAAAAATTAGTTCGAAAACGAGATTAATTTGATTTTTAATTCAAGGACTAAGTCAAAAGAATTGTTCCCAATAAACAAAATGGAGTTATTTGTTTTCATATTACACATGTCAATCCAATACCTACTCATGATGGTATAATAATGGTTTTAAAATTTTAAAAAGGATGCTCAATAATAAGTCATGATATATACATATACATTGTGTTTATGTGTGTGTATATTCATAAACACGCTTAAAAATTTGCAAGCGTGAATAAACATAAAGAATTCTTGTCCACCGCATAGCCATCTTTCTGACTCTCCTTTATAACTTGCTAAGCTTGATGTAAATAGAAATTAGACTTACATGAGAACGTGTTAAAAATAATCTAAAACGTATTAAAAATAATCTAACACTATATGAATGACATTATGTAATTTTATACGACCGTGTGACGTGTCTCGATGTATGTTATATTGTTATATGACACTCTATAGTGCTACGATATACAGTGTTAGATTGAGACATAGAGAATTATAGTGGAAATATAAAGAAAAATTATTTCGAAGGTGAAATTCTAAAGGACTGGTTTCTATTAAGGAATCAATTTAATTGTAAATTGTAAGAAACCATTATCGATTTTTTGAGAAATCACAAGTGATTTTTGATATTTTATAACTGTGTTGATTCTTTTAATAAAAACCAACGTTACATTTGGTTTTGTACAACAATTCTATTGTATTTTTTTTTCTATATATATAGAATACGTGATTGTTATTAATTTGATAAATTTGATATTTTACGTAAAGTTAGACGGAACAAACTAGACTTCTTCAATCTTCTCATCATTGCTTTCTCTTTAGTTGCCTCGGTCATTCTTGCTTCATTCTGCTCGTTGCTCAACGCTCAATTAGGCAGAGTCTTCCTCAACGCTAGGCCGGCCCTGTCTGTTACCCTAATTTTGGAATTGGTAAATGCTTTCGTCTTTGCTCCGGACTGCTGTTAAACTATCGTGATTCATGGCGTCGCCACTCAAGTCTGTATTGGATTTGTAATGAAAATTTACACTAGGTTTATGGTCAAGTTTGCAGGTGTCAAGTAGCCTGCTTGCAGTTGAAAATTGACTAATTGTAATTGAGTATCCATTTCGGTAAGTGTTGTATACCCGGTTTTCAGTGAATAATGAGGAACAATGAGATGATTTCTTTGTAGTTAACTGGACTAGATAAAGATTATGAAGAATATGTTCTTCTCATTTGAGGGTAGCACTGGTGTTTGATAAAATGCCAATGTGAAATTGTGCTATGAAATGTGTATATGTGTATTTTTTTTCTTTTTTGAATAGGAAAACCTATCTGTCTTGAATGTGAAATTGTGACTATGAAATGTGCATTTTGGATCTGTTTGAATCTATTTATTATCTACAACAATTCTTTGCTTTAACCAATTTCCTTTCTTTTTTCTTATTATCTAATGAAAACGTTTGAGGCTGCCACATTTCATGGTTACAGTCATGTCAACACAAGTGATTCAATTGAGATCGGAAGTAATTTTTCAAAGCTATCAAAATATGATCACTTGCAGTGAAGCACGCTGTTATGTTGCAAATTGTAATTTGAAATTGTTGAAATATGTTATCATTATATCTTAGGACAAAAATTGGACAATAGTACTGTTTCGGATTTTTCTTTTTCTTCCTTTTTTTTCGTATTACAATTTCAGTCTTTAATACATTATATTGTATTTGTATTTGTCTCTTTATAAAGGTTATTTGTGAAATTTGCTCACCGTTTTACGCAAACTACTGGTGCTGCATGCTGCCATTTGACTAATCTAAGGGAGGGGGGGGGGGGCTTTTTTCGAAACTCGTATCAAGCCGGAAAAACACAAAACTAGCACTCAGCGAATCAATTGTGTCAGGCTTAATAAATCATATGTCCATATCAGTATGATTCATCTAGATGAATTGTTATATGATGGGTTACATTATATAAACAGTTTGTGTGCATAAATTTACATAAATTCATCTAGAGATTGCATAGTATGAAGATTCAACAAAATACTTATGAACTATCCACATGAATGTCTAGTTTATGACTTCCATCTTCACAAGTATCAGCAACTAACGGCCAGCTTCTGGAAATGGCTGTAGAACCAAATAGCAGCATATCTGCTGAATTTTTCTGTTTGTCCCTTTTCTTTTCCATGATATAGAGAGATCTTTTGAAAATTCAATATACGGAATGAAGGTAAAGTTCGTGATACGCCAGCTCACAGATTCATATTTTCATCCATATTGAGATCTCTTTCAATGTCACAATCGTGATACACCCAAAGTTCGTGACAGCAATTATGAAGATTTTGAATCATATGAATCCAGTCTTCCTTGAATATCATGCAATTGGAAAGAATCAGGTTTGACATTTTTTTTTGCCCCAATCTTGCCATTTGGTGGAAATTTTGGCATTTCAAGTCTTAACCTTCTCATATAACCCTTCTCAGATTTTGGGTAGTCGAGTAAATCCTCTTCAGCAATGTGGGTTCCTGAAATGCAATAACCCTCCGCTCCAGAAGGTGAAAAATTTCATTGTTGCAGAGAAGGCAAGCATGATTAAGATTTTTGTTCCTTTCTTTAGGCCCTTCAATGTATTGGGTGTTCTTCACATAAATTTTTATTTTTCTTCTTGCTACTCAGGAAACTGGCATCACAGTTCCAAACCAACGTACACGGAGTCGAGGTGAACGAGCTTTACTTAAATCTAGTTCCAGTGACAAGTAGGTCAACTGCTACTTCTTGAACATCTCATAGTTGATGGCCTCATTGTGTTGGTGATGTATTCTTGGTGTAACATGCTGGCTGAAACTTGTGCTGGGGTTCATTTCCATGTCTCTTGAATGTTCATTGTTGGTTTTCCACTGGGAAACGCAGGAAGGTTATTCATAAGTCTGGGAAGAAGGAACACCATTTGTGGAGTAAGAGAGATTCTGCTGGTTCTGGACAGAAGGCATTAGATCTTGTTCGCATAGTACGTGTAATTAGAAATTTCAATTTTTTGATTTTATAAATACTCAGTATTCTGCTAGAAAGTGATTATTGATTTGAGTAATATAGTTGCATTCTCTGCATGATGGATGCTTAGATGAATGCAAGTACTAATGTTGTGCTTATGGAACAAATCTGAATTGGCAGATATCTGGACTTCCAAATGAAAAGGAAGCAGTTTACGGTGCATTGGATAAATGGATTGCTTGGGAAACAGAGTTTCCATTAATTGCTGCTGCCAAGGCTTTAAGAATTTTTAGGAAGAGGAATCAATGGAAGCAAGTGATCCAAGTAGGAAACTCTAAAGCTGCGTTATAAATTCCAAGCCTTTTGACTGTCGAATTTTAATTCATTGCAACTTGAAATTTGTTCAACGACCTTGGATTCAGTCATTTCTGAATATGTTTCTAAAGCATCTTTAACTAGGATGTCAGTACAAATTCTGTTTGGATTTGCATTTCTGAGACTAAAATCGGGACTACCCTTTTAATGTCTTTTGGCCCAAGTGCCCATGATTTTTGCATATGTGCAGATCAGTAATATTATGTGTATCAGAAGATAACTAGGCAGAGCAGATAAGATGATATAATCTTATTATTCCTGATACATGATGATACGCAACTTCCAATCTGTAGTTGATCTTTGGCCAGTATACATGGGCATATACATGACTCATAGTTTAGTACGTGCTAGTTTTACGTTGACCTCTAATGTTACTGGCTTGCCTTTGGTTCTGAGATGCTGCTCCGTTCTCAGGTTGCCAAGTGGATGTTGAGCAAAGGTCAGGGAGCAACAATGGGAACTTATGACACCCTTTTACTCGCTTTTGACATGGATGGAAGGGTGGATGAAGCGGAAAGATTATGGAACATGGTTTTGCATGCTCATAATCGATCTATCTCGAAGAGATTATTCTCTAGGATTATCTCCTTGTACGATCATCATAATGTGTCCGATAAAGTTATAGAGGTAAATTTTCATATGCGTATCCCTTTTCTTCTTTGTCAATAAGATTGGTTCTGCAATTTTGATTTTATCCTCTTTCTGATAAAGTGGTGATAATTTTGATTTTACTTATAACCCAAACATCAGTAAACCTCCAAAGCACTAACGAAATGTTCATTCCTATTTATTACTGCTTGCTGAGTCGATTGTTTCCCAATGTATATCTTCAGGCATTTGCTGACATGGAAGAGTTAGGAGTGAAGCCAGATCAGGATACCACCAGAAGGGTTGCACGTGCCTTCCAAACAATGGGTCAAGAAGACAAGAAGATATTGGTTCTATCAAAGTACCTGAGTAAATGGAAATATATCCACTTTAAAGGCGAAAGAGTTAGGGTGAGAAGAGATGCATGGGAGAAATAAAGGGTTTGTGGTAGTCAAGCCTACGATTACCTAGAGTTCCACCGTAAGGCACTCCCTGCTAAAAAGGATTCTGACTTATATCGAGTGAACTTGCTGCTAATCAGCCAGAGCCTCGGTTAGTTCATATATTGCCTAATACAACTTGCTGTCTTCAACTTGGCTATTTTCCGATTCTGATTTCCCCATTGCATTGGGAGGTTTATATGAGAAACAAAGGCAGTGCTGACACCGGATATATCTAAGCTGCATCCAAATGGACAAAATTATTGGCAAGCTGTTCCTTAATGTAAAGAAGCCTATGTATTTCTACAGCCTTCTAATTTCAATGACTTTGACGGAAGCTTGGGGTCGTTGACTTTGTAACACCGTCGTAGATGTAATTTGTCACTAATAGTTCTTTCAAGAGATTCAAATTTCCTTGTGTACATTCTGTCATTCCAATTTTTGGTATCTTGAGAACTATAGTATGTGTAGTGTGGCTTATATGTACTGCAATATATGATCAAAATTTTTCTTATCCGAAAAGTCGCACTCTGTTACTCACTATCCAATATGTCTCGCATATATGAAAATAATTTTGTCCCACAACTAAGCTTTTACCAAAATCTTTCTTGATTAATAAAAATTTTCTATTGCATCCCCGGCCAATCACTGCAAAAAAGAAATTTTACATATTTTAGAAAATGTCATGTTCCTGATTATTATTATTATTATTATTTGAATACCTGTTAATTTTTTAATTAAAGGTCACAAATTAAAATTTAAGGTAATATAATATATCTGATGATGTACTCTCTCTCTCTCTCTCTCTCTCTCTATATATATATATATATATGTCTTTGAGCTAGTTTTAAGCCTTCCACAGATCAAATGGCCAGTTCATTTTGGCATCTCCGCATCAATTTTTGTAATAAAAATCAACAACAGAAGGCTTAAGAAATCATATTATTTATTTAGTTATTCAGCAAACACAAATTAAAACATAGAAATACATCAGGTCCTTGCTCCCCGCACAATCAAAGAGCTGCAAACAAGGACAAGAAACTTTTTCTTTTTTCTTTTTTCTCTTTATTTGCAGAAACTAAAAGTTGATAATTGGGACGCTCCCATCCACCTGCCAGAAAAATAACAATCCAACAAAATAAAAGAAAGTCAATAACCAATAAATAATATAATATGTGATTTGTCAAATTTATATTACCATTATTATTATAAAAATGAAAATGAAATGTGTATGATAGGTGCGATCACACGTAACTAAAGTCCAGTCTAGTCGCTATCGCTGCTGCTGCTGTCACCATGATGCTCGTGACCAGGTTCATGCTTCTTCTTCTTGTCTTTCTTCTTTTTCTTCTCACCCTTGCCATGTTCACCCTCGTGATGATCGCCCTGGATTTTGTCCTTGATCTTCTCTAACATTCCCTCCTTGTGTTCGCCGTGGCCGTACTCAGATTTGTGCTCGGGCTTGTGCTCGCCGTACCCGTGTTCGTGTTTGTGCTCCTCATGATGGCCTTCTCCTTCCTTGTGGCCTCCCACGCCAAGTTTTTCTTCAATCTTGTGAATGATGCCTGCCATTTTTCTCTAGAAATATGCGAGAGAATTGAATGCAATAAAATGAGGTGTTTCTCTTGATCCGATTTGCGGGGAAATGCAATGGAAGAGGCACCTATTTATAGGGACTGAAGATTTTTTTTTTCCTTTTTCTTTTTAATTATAATCTCGTGAATTAATATTGGAGTAAAGTGGGTCCATTAATTGAACGTGACATCACGGAGCGTGTAGGGACCGTGTACCCATAATATATAATATAATAATATTAAAAAAAATAATTTATGTTATGTTTTAAAAAGCGTAAAGTATGAAAAAGTCTTATGACCAAGTATTAAATCTAGATGTGACTAAAAGTTTTAATGCATGACGGAATATACCTTCCAAGCTTTGAATATAATCGTATTATAAACAACTTTTTTACAACACAGTTGTTTATTATGTATTAACTGGTCAATTAATTACAAGTGATGGGCTACAAAATTCTTAACTAACAAAAATAGATAACTGTTTTCCATTGGTGGCTAACAGCATTCGGCATTAAAAAGCCTACTTCCACTCTAGTGGTTGATTGAACATTTTTCAACATCATATGGCACATATGGTATGTATAGAGGCGTGCATGTGACATGTTACATGCACACCATCGATGGCGGAGCCAGGAGATATTACAGGACTGGACCGGAAGAGTGAGCCGTAAATTACGCGAGGCTAAATTATCTTTATATATAAATTTTTTTTTTTTTTTAAATAAATTCAAAAAGAAAATTTCTAATGTAGGGGGGCTAGGGCCCGGCATGGCCCCTTAGATCCGCCAGAAACGCCACATAAATCATATAGTGTCATACTATATGATACATATTATTTTAGAATACTACTCAATAGTTCACACCAAGTAGTATACCGGTCAGCTGGCGTTAGAAACTATATGAATGCTAACCTACTTGAATTGCAAAAGCATAGTAAAAATATTTCTTCCGAAGACATGCGTAGAAGCCGAAGTTTCCCTTTTAGAGAATTTTCAATGCAATAATGTGCATCTGTAGATAAAATATGGCCGGGCAAGAAAGTGCCAAGTGGCAGATATTTCAAGGCTAAAGTAGTGTCATAGGGAAGACTTTAAGCATTTATATTCGGATCCATTACAGAAGTAAGAACGCGACGTCTCAGCTTTATTCGGGGTCGGGCATCCTAGACACCGACATCAACGGTCGTATAATAATGAACGGATAGGAATTAAGAGCTTGTTTGATAATCTTTATTTTTAAATTTTAGAATTTATGTCGTTTAGACTAATCACCATCCAACACTCTAATGTATGCATTAACCAATCTTTGGTTTTGGTGCGTTTAATCTATATGGCACTCGCTTATTATATCTTCAGGCTATTGGACATACTCATTTTTAAAAACTAAAGAAATGCATTCATTACATTCATGTGTATAAATAAAAATACATCAGTAAAAAAGTGCCAATTGAATAAATAAAATTACTCTTCGATTGGAGCATTTTATTTCCATCTTGGTTTTTTCTCCAAGCTTTGGAGTTGTAATCGAAAATAAATCACCGACCGCTGGTGACTTCAGGAATCACGAGTCTCAAAAGGAAGTATGGAACCCAGGGTAAATTTATTGGATGCTTCAATCAATAATATATATATATATATATATATTAAATGACAGTTTATCTGAGACAATTTCAATTTCATCTGATGTAATTATAAAATTTTTCCCACATAAAACTCTATCTGACACAATTGCTTAAAATGCCATACCATACCGGCTGTCACTTTTGTTTAAAAAAATTATTATAAACGTAATAGTGAAAGATTGAACACGTGACCTACATATTGAGAGTAGCACATTTTGCCATTATTCAATTTTTTTATTTATTAATAATTTTCATTTATATATTACTATTCTCCAGTGTTTTCATTCGAACAAAATATTATTATTAACTATATATAAACTTAAAGGCTAATTATAGTGACACTATTTTTTTATTAATCTCACCAATTTTTCAGATATATTCAAATGGTCAAAATTAAAATAACACAAATAACTCTCTCATTGTTAACAATTATAAAAGTTTCTCCCTTCTATCTTCTTCACCCTACGTGTGCCAGAAAAATCTTAATCAATCTATTTTAATTTTTATAATAAAAAACTATAAGAATCAAAAATAAAAATTTCTTTTATTTTGTACAGAAGTAAATTGCACAAGCTATTACCCATAATTAATAAGTCAGTTTTTTACAATGTTTTAAGTCATTTTATCTACAGCCTCTCTAAATTCATAAACCTAAGAAATTAGATTTATGGAAGAAATAAAGAATCAATTTAATCAATATTATAATTTTTATATGAAAAGTAGAATTGACAAAATGTATTTCCTGATCTGGTTGGATTCTTGAATAAAGATGAATGTGAATATTTTTCTTTCTCTTTTAGTTGAGTATTAATTAACTTCCTCTAATATTGATTAGTTTAATTGAGAGGAAAAACAGTATTTTGTATTATTATCTTCAAATTTATCTCATTGAGATTCAATAATTCCTACAAAAATTACACTTTGTGTTTTACTACAGTTACAAAATGAATAAATTGTAGCGTGTAAAATTTTTATCCCTTAATAGAAAAGCAGTTGTAATTATTAACATTTATGCGGGAAATATTAAAAAAAATTACAATTATAATTTTCAATTAATCTAAACTAATGATATATATATGTTTAATTAATTAAATATATTTAGTTTAATTAATACAATTTATAAAAAAATAAAAGATTAAAAAAGAAACTTACAATCCGATAAACATGGGTTATTAAGTAAGTTCTGCATTCATATTTATTTATATTACTTTATTATTATTTGACGAACATGAGTTAACTAATTTTCATTGTTTTATGAATTATAAACTACATATTTTGGCTAAAAAATTATAAACTAAAAATATTTTAATGATATCGACATTTATCCATCATTGCATAATCAAGTTCATCTGTAATTTATCTAGAATGTTAAATAATAAGATGGCTAATTGGCGCTATCTTACTCTAACCGTTCATCTTATTGTATAATATAACCCTAATATTTAAAATTTTACATTTTAACCTCAAATCTCACCTTTTTTTGTGCAATCTAACCTTTTTAACTTAAAAAACTACAATACCCCTCAAATTTTAGTTGAACTAAAATTAATATTAAATAAGAAATAGACAAAACTTAGAAAAAAATATAATTTAGTTATATTTAAAAAAATCAACTAATGAGAATTTAGCGATAATAGTTGGGAGGATTCATACACTCCTCTATCTGCTTAATAAGGGCTAGATACAGACCAGATTGATGTGAAGGTACGACAGTCTGGCTCAACTTTTTTATTTGTCTATCGATCAAATTTGTTATGTTCTTTGTCGTTTTTCAAAAAATTTTCTCATTTGTATTAAATTTCTTATTCATTTTAGTTAAACGAATTGTTGTAGACGGAGCATGGCGGGCTACACTTGGTCTATCCCGCTTTGCAATATTGCGTTTCCTAAAAACATTATTTCATTCAGAAGAGGGCTCCTATCGAATTCATAACAAATTATGTATTTTTTTGTAATCATTACATGAATTTAATGGTGCTCTAAAAATAAATGCTAAAATTTAATGTTCATTATTTTTGTTTATTTATTTAATATTAAATTTAACTAAATTATAACCAGAGGGTATTATTGTCTTTTTTAAATAAAAAGGTTAGATTACTCAAAAAAATGATATTTAAGGTTGTAATTGCCAAGTTTGAAAGGCCAGGGTTAGTTTGTACAATAAACTGAAACGTTAGGATTAAATTGTACCAACTAGCCCTAATAATATTAAATATGTTAAATGATTGAAAAGTAAAATATAGTATCATTTCAAAAAAAAAAGTAAAATACAGTAAAACATTAATCGAATACATAAAAGGGGTAACTATTAATACGTTATTAATAAGACAATAATTTAACACGTCAAATACTAAATCAAAATTGTATATTTATTGATTTTGATATGCAAATCCGATAACACGTATCTATGCAACGCATGTATGAGACTTCTTTCGATTCCACCATTGGCAATGACATTAGTATTGTATGATATTTTTGGTATCTTGGTATCCCGGCTTTTAAGAAACTTTGTTTGTTGTATTTAGTGATAGTTATAATTTATTTTCATTTTCAACTTTTCATCTAAAGTAGGCACATGTACAATATTCAATATGACATTACTTTCTTTTACAGTATTACAATGCAATCATGTATAAATACATATATGAATAAAAAAGACTGCGCCATGTGAACATATTTTGGGTTTTTTTATATGAGCTCAATCCAATTGACTACATTATCTTTCAAGATTCTTGCTGGCTCTCTTTACAACCCAAATTCTGCTATCAAAGTTTCTTGTCAAGGTAAGTTATATAAATCTTTTTTATTTTGTCAATTATCTGAGATACTTTTTTGTTTTCGTTGTCACTAAGGAAAAAAGAAGCATAACTTATGACAACATTAATTGTATGGGTAATTAGCGTAAAAAGTCCTCATATTTGGACATTATTGTGCAAATCATCTCTATCTTTGATTTTTTTTTTTTAACAAATTTGTCCCCACCTTCATATTTGTTCGGCAAAATCCATCCTTCATATTATTTGTGTTTAATTTCCTCCATTTTCAAAAGGGGCATTTTTGTTCATCTATAGCAAAAAATTAATAAAAAAATACAACAAGATTCTAAAATTAATTAGCAATCTTGAAAAAATAGTTATTTTTAATATTTTTAATAATGCAAATTATTTTAATTAGTTTTCAACGATATTTATTATTTTAGGAATTCATTTGTAATTTTTTAAAAATTTTAAACTGTGTTTGGACAAAAACGCCATTTTGAAAATGGAAAATATTAAAGACAAATTGATATAAGGATAAGCTGTTCAAAAGAAATATGAATGTGGGAATTAAATTGCCAAAAAATCAAACGTAGGGACTATTTCTACAACAACATCAAAAGGTAAAGACTTTTTGTGCCAATTACTCTTAATTGTATCAAATGTCACTGAATTTTTACTTTATTTGCAATGGATAAATGATATTTAGATATCAATAATCATATCAAGAACTTTAATTTAATAAGAATTAGGTATTTCCATTTTAATTTTCAACAATTATATCACTAAAATTATATGTAATTACAAGAAGGTCATTTTGTTAACCCTATATTATTATTTTATCATCTTTAAATTATAGTTTCAAATAATAAGAAAAATGATTACTCTAAATGACACATTTTACTAAAGAGGAAAAGTAGAATAATAATTTTAGAGTTCACAAAGCAGTTAATATCTATCTTGTCATATAATTTTGAATAAATTTTTACCCGATTGCCATGCATAGCAGAGATGATCATGCTATCATTTCATCATATTCTAACAACAATTTCTACTGAAAATCTTGACAAATCCAAATTCTTGAATGCAATACGACACTCTAGAATTTTCGGCCATAAGTTAAAATTAAACATTAGTATTCCTGATATACCGTTATGGAATTTTTAATATTCGATTACATTGTGTAGTGACACAACACTTATAATCTCAAAACATATAGATCGCATCATTTAGGCAAAAATTCTATCTAGATTAGATACATGTGAAAAACTCTGATACCATTTGATCCAATACTTCCTTTTATTATACAAATTACATTAATAAATGTCATAGCTTTTATATTCTTTTGACATTAAGTATCTAAATTTTTATTAAATTACTTTTGTTGTATCACTTTTTCAATAGACCGTACATCCCACGGTGAAAAATCTAGTTAACTTTAAAGTAATTCTAAAGAGACAGTAATTGTTTAATTGACCTTCTTAGATTAGCTTGTTTGATTCTCTTTATTAATTCTCTTTAAAATTTCACCTGCTACTGATTTGACAACATATTTGATAACTGCTCATTTATAACTATAAATTTTAAACATCTATTAAATCCACACAACGCATTTGACATCATTATAATTTCTCATTATAAATCAATATCAATAATGAGAATCAAACAACCACTAAATTATTGTCTATGTCCAAGTTGTGGGTTTCAACGCCCAAACAACCAATCAAAGATGGTCAATTCAGCATATTACTTATTCATATTAGATAAACACGTCTCTGTATAATTATTGTTAACTTTGTATCCATTCACTTAATGTCACCGTAACATCACCCTAGCACACTAGATCTAGATGATTAATCTCTACCTGAGAAAGCCCATGCCTAAAGATAACAGAAAAACGTCGTAAAGAAATAAATGATGGTAAGTTACCCATGTACCCCTCGTCACCCTTTTCTTCCGCTTTTAGCTGCTGGGATAGAAGGTGAAGATTGGTGCAAGAAAATGGCAAATAAGCAACAAAAATCATCATACAGATAAGTTCATATTACCTCTTATATGTGAAGTTATAAGCAAATATCAAATGCATATTTACATACAAGTTCGTTCATCATTCTCCAGTGTGAAGAATTGTAATTGCGATTGGATCAATACAAATTGATATAGCACCATTTTAACAGGCACATAACTCTAGCACTTACACAGAACCCACGCTCCAGACTACATTCAGAATTATGATATTTTTGCTTTATCAGCTTAATTATTGGAGCTCGATAATTTTTAGATGAGAGACAAGTCACTGGATAAAAAGTTAAATTATGAGTGAAGGACGGAAATATATCAATATCCTGGATGGCTCCACCTTGTACCTTATCATCACCTAATTGCTCCAAGTAAATTAGCACCATCTAGCTTTGCGCCTGCCAAATCCTGTGAGACAGTAAACAGATTGTTGGTCCAATAACCATCAACTGTTTGCTTGCAGGCATAATAATAGCTTAGATAAACCAATAAAGCCTGTAACTCTTTCAGAGTAGATCTTAACTCCAGATTTATGACTTGGATTAATATAACATAGGAAGTAATTGTTAAAGTCACGGTCCGCCCACGGCACATTCTGTGGTGTCCAATGAGTTATGTGGCGGGCACTCATTGGACACCATAGGGGACCCATCTCCTATAGTGTTCACTGAGTGTCTGTCACATAATCCATCGGACACCATCTTATGGTGTCCAATAGACACCATAGAAAAACCGCTATAAGAAACTCAACTGACACAAACTAAAAGCAGTTTATTTCAAATATCAATCCAGAGTATATCGTCCCAATTGAAGAAAAAAAAGTACATGATAATGTTCCAATTCCAGTAAAATTTATTTTGTGTTCCTCTGAATTTCTCTCTGTTTGTTCATTTTTTGACCTAGGTAATCAAGTGGGCCATCCTGCTCTAAAGCCCAACTCCGGCACACTTATTGTGCCCAACTGCGGGCACGAGCCCAGCTACTGACTTGCAACAACCAAGGGCAGATTTTTTTTTTTTTTTTGGTTGGGGGGTGGGGGGTCAACAAATAGGTGGGGCTCACAGTTGGATCTAGACCTTTTTAGAACAAGTGGAGGCAAACAACATCAGTGTGGCCGACTATAAAGGAAAACAAAACGTGCTTTGTTTTCTGTCTGGAGCTCTATATTCATGAACTGCTAGTCTCATTGAAAAAGAATGTAGATGAAGAGGCCAGTCTTGCATTTCATACACTTCTGATCCCATATGAATATTTTTCTGGTTTTAACATCTTCAATAATCAAATATAATCAGCAGTAACTGGATTACTTACTGTATCACGAAGATTTACATGCCGCAGATAAGCTCTTTGGAGATTTGCACCTTTTAAATTTGCATTAGTTAATTTTGCACCCTGGAAGATAGAATTTTGTTTTAGCAATTACAGTAGATGATCCTTTACAAGTGATATAACGCAAATCAAAGAAGAAAGAAACATCAACCAAAAAACTTAAAAGATAACAGTCAGCACCCACAAAGGATGTAATACTGCAACCTCATGTCTCAGGCAAAACGAAGAGTAGGGACTTTTTTCTTGAAAACATCTTTATGTATGAAATAACATGAGAAAATTTGAAAAACAGTTTTAACATTACCTTCAGATTGGCACCTTCGAGATTAGCTCCTTCCAAATTGGCATTGGTAAGATCAGCTGACTGAAATTTAGGGGAAAATGTCCTTTATCCAATATAATGCAACTAACTGAAATCACGAATGAGACAGTTACATCTGCAAAAATTACATAAGGTAACATTTCATGTTTGGAACCTGGAGATGTGCAGAACGTAGATCAGCTCCACAGAAGCTACAGCCTATCAAAATAGAATCTGCAATCGGACAAAAGATTTAAGGTGTAACTAAAGGAACCAAGTTTCATGACATGAAAACATTGGCAAAAAGATTAGGATTCGTGATATCATTCCCAAACCATATAGAGAAACAGAAAATGCTGGAAAGGTACTACAGTCAATAGAAACCTGATTCTCAAAATTCCATATAAGCATTGCCGTACGATCATTTTGCATTGAGATGGACAATAGGAAGAAAAAGAATCCATGCTCTTCTCTCATATCTTTCCCACATAATTTGGCCCCCTGCTCAGTTTTAAAACCATACCCCGAAAAATTCTCAACAGGGAAACGGTTTCATCATCAGCCAATGAAGTCACTGGGGGAAAAAGGAAGTCATTGGGAAAAAGGGTGAACCCTGCTAGTGTGGAATGAAATAAGGCAACCATACAGTCTTAAGAGAGAAAATGTCTTCGATATGCTCCTCTGCAAATGTACGAGGTCTCAAAAGATACTTCCTCTGGGTTTACAGTTTCCATAGGGAAAGTTCCGCTTGGGGGATGGGCTTTTCAGGTTTTATGGGGTACTGACTCTGAAAGCTCAGATACATCCTGCATATCTTGTCCTTTTCCTATTTCTATTATTAAAAGAACAGCCCCTTGCATTGTTTTGAGTCTTTGGACATTGAGAATATGCATATAAGGGGACGTCAAAGGGCCATTCTTACATCCCAAACAGCTTGCAACATCACAGAAGGAATCAGCAAGATTGGCTAATGGAAGTAGATAGCAGTACTTGCGAAATCAATCGAGTAAAATAAAGGACATTTTTCTCCTAAGAGGAGATCTGCCATCTCTCTTATAGTAGATGGACAACCCAGGATTCCTAAAACGGTCTGTGTTTGTTGTGAAGCCATTCGAAGCTTTTTTGGACGAGGCACAAAAGCATTTGAAAATCATTGTTGATCTCACTGTGTCCTATGTGCAAACGAGCTAAAATAACATTGTCCCAGGTTTCTTACTTTCCCGTAAACACAGAAAGGGAGGATAAGATGATGGGGAAACATCTCCTTTACATTCTAGAGGTTGCACATCAAGAGTGTGTTTATATAGATCAATGCAAGAATCAATTGATTGATCATTTTTCAAAACATTTTACATTCATCATATGTTAGGAAGGTTCTTGTTTGTTTCTTTAAATCTGGAATAAGGAAATAAAAAATGCTCCTATACTTTTATAAAGAAACACACTTTGAAACGTTAATAATCATTTACTATTCAACTAATATTTAAGCCCTGTCAGGAATCTATTTCTATTTCTATTTGTGAAATAGAAATAGATTTTATGAGAGTGATGGAGATTTGTTAGGGCACTTAGATCCTATGTGATACCTAGACCTAACATAGGATACCTAGACCTAACTTGTTTGAACAAATTCATTTTGAAATAGAACTAGTCTACTAACATAGGCTTAAATAAAAATCAAAGAAAAAATACCTTGTAGATTTGCACTTTGGAGATTGGCCCCAGCTAAGAGAGCTCTACGGAGATTAGCTCCTGTGAATTCGCACCTTCACTAGACAAGATGAATTAATTAGATATGATCATACGACACAGCCAAAAAAGAAAATATGTATGAGATCTACAAGGATTTACGCAGATTAAGAGTTGGCTTCGAGACATTTTTGTTGCAGAAAAATTATTTGTCAGAAGTGTTGCTAGAAAGGTAAAAGTTGGGTTACATGAAAAATAAGTTTAAAAGAATGATGAGTTGAAAATGAGTTGGAGGAAAAATTATTTTCTGAAAAATCATTATCAAACAAAAACCCTCACTGAAAACTGAATGAACTAATTTCATTTGTACTACATATGTCTTCACGAGAAACTATGATGTTGGTAAGTCTGAGGATAGCTAACAGAATACTCAAACAAAAGACCGCATAAAAATAGACAAGAACTTACTCACGCAAAGTTGCATTGTGAAAAATTGAAGCTTCAGCATCCACATCCTGTCACAAAATTAAGAAGTTTCAGTGGGATAGATATATATGGCCCCAAATCTTTTGACAAGATACTAAATCCAACGAGCTACAGAAATTCTATGCAAGCAATCAACTCATAGATTCAATAGTTTAAATTGAAGTCTTACTCCATTGCTGTACAGGCAGATAATTAATAACTCTTTTAAGACACAGATCTACAGTCAAATTTGCTACCAGTGTTTTGATCTTAAAGACAAAATGCACTTATTAAAACCTTGAATGTCAATGAATGTTCATTTATGAAATGAACTTCCAAGTTCATTCTATTCATAATAAATGGTTATCTTGAAAGTAACCAGTGTGATGTAAATAAAACCTTGACCATCATCATCAAAGGAAAATTAAGCAACAAAAGATGATCCACATTTTGTTAAGTTTATGTAAGAGCATGTTCTCTTTGTTTTTTCAGGACTATTTTTAGTTTTCGATTTTTCAAGACAACGAAAACTTGTTTACTTTTATATCTTTGAAAAAACATTTCTGAAGACACAGAAAAATTTTGTAAAGCAAACCTAAAATGGTATGTTTTCGTTTCAAGAAATTTCAGTGTAAAACTGAAACCACCTGACAAGTAAATTCCTTTTTTCCTTAAGTTGAACTCAAAAATGAAAACTTGAACACAAAGAGAATACACCATAGATGTTTTAAATCCACACATCAAACCTTGCATCTCCTAAGTCGCATGCCTCTGAGCCTACCTATCTAACAAAACATTATGTGTTTTCTTTTTTCCCCTTCAAGCCTACATATGTGCTTCAAAATGAATTAAACCAAATATAAAAGTGCAGTAACTTGCACACAAAGAAAAGCAGGGTGAATTTAAATTTATTTATTTTTGCAGAATAAATACTTGCATATGTTGATGAGAGTTATAGAATACCATTGTGTCCTACAGAGGAAAAGGGTGGGAAAAAATGAGTAAATTCCAAACTATTGAACTTCTTTATACCCAAAAATCAATCAAATCTTATGTGGCAGCATCAAATGATTGTGTAAAATTTTGTAGGGTGCTATAGAAACATTGCATTAAAATTCTCAAAATCGGCCATTGCTATGTCACTTAGTAGAAGCTTATTGCATATTTTTCATGGATAAAGGACCACAAACATAATTTTGCAGTAGGGAAGATGGAAAAGAAAGAAGTAAAATAATTATTACTGCTAGGAGTTATTTCTTAAGAACGACGAATTCATCAGCAAGATACACTCAGAAAGGTGCAAAGATATAAAATTTTGATTACAATGATAAGTTGGCTCATCTCAGCAATATACAAGATTACAGAAGGGATTTATTGTCCTCTAAGCAAGGCAAGCTGTCTATGTTTTAAATCCGACAATGACATTATATGTACACCTTAAGAGATCTAGCAGTAACCACCACGAGTATCTTCAAAATTCTCCTTGCAAGGGAACCATATAACCAAAGTAACTCACCTTAAATTTTGCACACTGAAGATTGGCACGTGAAAAAAATACGTTCTTAAGACATGCAAAACTGAAGTCTACAAATGACAGATCCTGCAGTTCAAAGACAGAAGATAGGACCGTGTCAGAGACTAGATAAACAAATGGAATAGAATATGAGCAGGAAACTCGTGGTCAGAATATTCAGCAGTTCTAGTTAAACATTTCCTGAACCTGCAGAAATACTTATTATGTGCCGGTCGAAAGTAATAGGCATAGAATGTAGTGTAGAAATATAGCCAAGAGACATGCCAAAGTCTTAAAGGAGACAGTCTTTCGCTGTTTCATTTCACATATCCTTTTCGTTAAGTACGTATCTCTTTCTTTAACCATTACTGGAACACTGGTAATTTTCAAAGCAAATATGTAAGACATAAGCACATGTCAGAAGACTAGCATCCATCTAACATTTATATGACTTGCATTAACTAAAAATATGGGAACGAATGCCGTACCAGTTTTGAAAGATCAAGGCCGGAAAGATTGACACCTCGAAATCTGACTCTTTCAGACTGCGTGCATTTGATGATATCAATGCGAGTCAATTCTGTACCCATCTCCTCATCCTCCTTCCTCTTATTCAAAGCACTTTTAATTCCATCCATTAATCCCTGATATCATAGTAGGAAATATGAAGATATACAACTGTAGTTGGGGCCTTCAGGTTTAAAGAATGAAACAGAATTAAAAAAAGCTCTCTGTGGCATCTGTTTGTTTCTCAATGAAGTCAATATTCAAATTTTTAGCACAGAAGGGGATACAGTAACCACATTGAGACTTTCTGTAAGCTTCAAGTTTCAGACCATCAATGGCATTTATACTAGTAAGATATTTGTTTTAAGGTATTTAGGAAGCCTTCTACGAACAATCAGAAGGGGCCTCAGAAACATGCAGGGAAATGGAAGGCTACATGCAAAATAACAGTGTAAGCAACATGTGAGCTTAAAGAATATAGTCTGTAGTAGCTTTAACATATTCGCTATTATATTAGGCTTGTTGTGGATGAAGAATCGTTAATCTGCAATGCCATCAAAGTGATAACGCAGAAAAGGGCATATTAGAATTTAGATCACAAATGGTGACATGATGATCAATATTCACACCATTTAATAAAAAAAAAAAAAAAAAGGATGAATGCCCAAACAATTACACAAAATGAATGATCTCCAACATAGCAAAGATCCTATTACAAATAATTTTGGGCTAAGTGAACCTGGAAGTAAGGAACATAACACAATACACATGTAAATTAAGAAACTGTGAGAACAAAATTGCAAGCAAAAGTTCTCTCAATTAATAAAGGCAACACAAGGATGTAGAGGAGAAAAAAGTGAAAGATTTAGCAAAAAAGTAAAGAGCTTACAGTAAGCTGGTAGTACTCTGCTTCTCTTAAAAGCTCAGAGTATTCAGAATCCTTAAGCGTTGGGACAACACCATCCCTCAACCAATTCAAAATGTGCCGAAAATGTTTCCCATCTCTGTCAACAAAAACATAACCCTGTGGAAATACAGGTAGAAAACCTTTTAGACTATATGGATCCGAGCGCCTGTTAATAGGACTTGAACCAAAGAGAAAAGTTAATATCACAGTCATTATGTAGCATGGGTATATATTCTCCAAATTTTCAAAAAGTAAGAGAAAAAAGACCAAATGGCTCAGTTTCAATCACAAATTGGAAAGTAACGAAGAGATTGTTATTCTTATTCGACCTTCTTGTTTTTCAGCTTTAGCAGGCGTTATGGTAATCAGTTTCCTGACTACCTTACAACTAAAAAGTACCTTCAAAACATCTCAATATGATAACTTTGCATTTGTGGACAAAGGTTAACACAGAACATAGACATATAGGTAATCTAGTTTCGCAGGTGATCTGATGCCCACGATGGGCATTTTTTATAATGCCCACTCCAAATAATGAACTGCTAAGTGTCTCAAATTTTAAACATTTTTCACTTGTGGGACACTTGGCAATGCATCATTGGCAGTGGGAATTAGACCACATCCTTCTAGTGTCAACCCGCTTCATTAGAAAATACAAGCACTATATTACTTATGCACGTCTAGGCATGCTTATAAAATGTCTCTCATTAGTGTCTTGGCAGACAGTGTGGCGACCACTGAACATTGCTGCAAGCATCGATTCAGGCTCACTCTGAGTCAAGGTATCAATTGTTGTGCAAAACTTTTTTCCTCCTTAAAAAAGGAAAAAGTAAAATACTCAAGTTCTGATAAAATAATCCGTATAGCAATGACTCTAGCACGGAAAACTGCAATGCCAGATAAACTTAGTAATACCATTTTAACTCATTGTCATGTCAAAATATAGTTGCAAAATTATGAAGAAAGCAGTAAAATTAATTTTACTGCGTATGCATTATAGCTTATTTCAGGAAGTTAAACCTGAATACTACATGACATCAAGGGAATAAGTTAACTTTGAATTGAACTCCATTTTCATTTTGCATGCACCAAAATTTATTTTCGAAAATGAATGCAATCTTACACACGACGCCTTCCGATCTTGATAATACAAAATTTCTCCACAAGATATATATAACCAGTAATTATACAACTGCTACCATCAACTATCAAAATAACAAAATTACGGTGATTAAGTTCTCATCTCAATAATTTTACTGTAAGCTTTGGAAGGCATCATTATAGGCAGCGATGCTGCTAGTTATTTTTATTAGCTGTTCCACATACAGCTTGTTTTTTCCGGTTTATTTTTCTCCAACTTTTAACACCAACTGAACCTTTATCTGAGACGGAACTCAATCCATAGGAAGATTTTCAAAAACACACTTCCAGACTTAATAATGTAAGTCCCAAGAATCACATCATAACAACTTAATTACATAATAGAATGTTTAATCTGCCTCTAACAAGTTGAAAACTCTGATGATTTTTTGGAAGTTTCGTCACATGCACTGAATACCAACACAGCATTTCACAAACCTCATATGGTATGCAGAAAGTACCATCTACTTAGTGGACTCCCATCGGAGAGTAGATCTCAACTATGACCCTTCTGTAAACCATCATTACGAGCAATTTCAAAACTTTGCAAAATACTTCCCAATGTTGAGTCAATGTCAGTATTCTTTTATGACATTAGCCTGGAAAATTAATTTAGCTTGTTCTCTATGTGAATGTTGTAGAATGTCTCTACGACATCCTAACATTAGCTTCTCACTTATTCGTGCAGTGCAAGGAAATAGTCTTAGCCTGCATTACTCTCATGATGTCTGCAAAATATACCTACTTTAATTGACCTATACACAACCTGAGCATGAGAAAGCTAAGTAATTCCATCCACATGTATCATCTCACAGCCAAAAAGTTTTTATGATTGATACATTGCCTCATCTATATCCTATATTACTATGTAATAGCTGCTTATATATAGATAGATATGCGAGATGGGAGAATGATCTTTAGGAACCTATGTAGTTTATGATGAGCCCGACAAAATAGTTGTACACAAAAAACACTAGACTTATTAAAATCCAATAACTTCCCCTGACGTGTAGTATTCTCCAATTTCTACCATAAGATATTACTAAATCATCTAGCTGTCCATATGGTATAGATGATCGCTCAATCATGGTAAAATTAGAATACTGTTAAGAACTAAGAGAAATCCAGCATCAAAACCAGTAGAATAAAATTGTGCCTACATAGGGTTTTTCTAAAATCCAAACGGTAACAATCAATATTCAGTATGATTTCACCCAATTTACCAATTAACTAGACAAACAAATTTTAAAGAGACGACGTTGATAGCAACAACACAAATGTATCTGGCAAGCGATGGAGTGTGGAGGTCAATTACCGATGTTCAGGCGAACCATGGAAGACGAAGGAAAGGAGCTGTGCGTCATTCGCAATCTCTGCGGCCTTCGGGTGATGTGATGGTTTATGGTGATGATGATGCCTAAGACCGAGGGTTAACGAAAGATTCTTTCAACATTCTTGAACCATTTCATCACAGCATTTGTTTGACAATTTTTAACAATCATGCTACAGTTGCATAAAATTCTTACGATTTTTTATAAAGTAATGTTATTTATCAATATATTAAAGTGACATTAAATAATTAGTTGAATTAAGCAAATTATTTATTTATTTGATTTTACTTATTATTTAACATCATATTAGATGCTACTTAAACTGGTGTCAAACACTACTAATACTACATAGCATTATATAATTACACTTTGACAAAATCTTCACATATCACATCATTTCAAATCCATTTATATTTTTATACATCACATCAAGTCCACAGTACCTGATCGTTCGAGTTTTGGGTTCGGGTATTTAACTGACCAAGACCAGATCAAAACATTTTGGTTCAGGTTTGGGTTTGGTCTTGAAATGGTAAGCTTATTCGAGTTCGGTGTCGGTTCGAGTTTAGGTAACACTTTAAGTTTTGTTTGGATTTTTCGGGTATCAAGCGCATATTATATGAACTCATAAACAGAAAAAAGAAATATTTAAATGGGTAAGAATAAAAAAAATTAAAATATATATAATGCACTTAAATGAAAATAATAATTAAATATTAGTATAATGAAATTAACAATTAGACACTAGTGTTTGGCTAGTTGGCTTTATTTATAATCTGATTTTATAGTTTTACTACAAACTTATGGCATTGTCAAGTAATAATTAATTAAAAATAATTTGTCTTGCATAAATCACATGGCGTATATATAGAAACTAGTAAAATCCTCATAGAAAAAGACAAATTCACATTTTTTATATAGATCTAGAATTTTGTGTGTGAATGAGATAAGTGTAGTGAAAATGTGATTGTGAAACGAAGGAGATTGTTTTATGGATTGTGATAGAATTAATTAGAAATTTAAATTTAAAAATTTTGAGAGTCAAAAAAAATATTCAAGTTCGTTCGAGCTTTTCGAGTTTTAACTGAAACCCGAAATCTGTCCAAACCCATTTGATTTCAGGTTCAAGTACCCAAAAGCTGAAAATTTTTACTCATTACTTGATGAGGTTCAGGTACATTCAGATTGGGTTCAAGTAATCCGTTCGGGCTTGAGTATTTGTCCAGCCCTAATAAATATCACCAATAATGATAAATAACACTCACTTTACCAATTTTTCTACAGAAATTTGGAGCCTTATCTCTCATATGAGAACAAAAAGGCCTCACAAAGAAGATAATTTTTTAGAGCCTTATCTATTTCTATAGAAAAATTGTTCTCTTTACAAAATAACACATGGTAGAGTAGTGTAAAAATTTATGTATATATAATAAAGTAGCATTTTTCTATTTTTTAAGTACAATTATTAATCCAATGCAATTAAAAGTAGCATTTTTTAAAATAAATCTACAATTCTAGCAAACTACTAAAATAGGAGAATTGACCTAACCTGATACCTTTAGGTCTCGAAGCTTTCAGCATAACCCTTTAATCAAATGGGTTGAAGTCTCGTAATTTTCTTTTCTTTTTTGAAGGAAAATGCTATTTATTTTTTAATTTTTTTATATTAGCAATTTGTTTTCAACTTTTTTCATTATAAAAGGCCCCTTTTTTCAACTAAAACCCCATTAAAAAAGGGTAATTTGTAGGTCCCAACCTTTGCATTTATTTACACTTTCATCGTAAACCTTTAAATCTAGATCAAGAGACCCCCTCAATCTTCCAAAAATTGGCATGGTTCATTCAAATGCTTATTTTTTTCACTAAAATCTGATACTTTGTTTGCAATCTAATTAAATCGAATCATATTATAATTGAAATAACATTTTCAAATTCACATTATATAAGAGTACAGAAAAATGACACATTACATAGAAAAATGAAACATATGCATAAAAAAAATTCAAATTAAATTTCACATAACTCTTTTATTGTTATGCACACATTTCACTTTTGTGCACTCTCATGTGATGCGAGTATAGAACTTAACTTCAATTATAGCAAGATCTGATTTACAAAACATAGATTAAAAGTTGGAGGCCTCCTAGTCCAGATTTAACAGTTAGGGATGAAAGTGCACATGAACGCAAAGGTTGTAGACTTCATGGCAAATTACCCTGAAAAATTACAAATAAAATCCGAAAATTTTTTTGCTCTATTTTCTTATTGTCGAAGTATTTTTAACATTACAAAGGAATTGTAAGAGATAAGAATTGAACTCTTAACTAAAGATTTAAGGAACCGAAAAAGATGCTACTAGATTACAAAAGTCTTGGCTCTTACTGTCAAAGTTATCCCAAATAAAATCAAAACCTAGTTATCAGCCCTCAAAAAATATGCTAAATAAAAAAAGAAGAACCATAGGTAGAACTATGAAGCAATGTGGAGGAAAAGTTTTATTTATTGGTCTTTATAGAGATAGGACGTGTGACTAACACAATAACGTGCCAAAGGACTAGCAAAACCATTTTTCTTAATGAAAAAGGATTAAAAGGGGGACAAAAAGGCAGAAAGAAAGAACATACAAAAGCATTATTTTTCTTTTATATTACTTTTAGTAGTTTTCTGAATTAGCCATCCATTGCCCCCAAAATACCGTTGTCATCCTCACAATGCATTCTTTAAGGAGTACATAAAATTTTGAAAATAATTTCCTCAGCGCCATGAGAGAATAGAATTTGTAAATTAAGATAATCTTTACCAGTAAGGTTAATATATCAATCTTTCTGCATTTACGTAATGATAGTTTAAATCATACCCGCAGGCAAAATAAAAATTAAAAAAAAAAAAAAAAAAACCTCCAAAAAACTTGCAGCTAAAAATAGCACAGGCCCAGAGTCAGCTTATAGTAGCTCCGCCAAGGGAAAACAAAGTAAGGAAAAGCTTGCCTAGGAATTTTTCCACCCCGACCATAAAACCTTTCAACCATTGAAAACTCCGACTGAGCTGGTACTTCAGCAAAAAACGGAAGCTAGCTTTGATCATTAAGTACAGCAAATGCTAGATATTTTTTGTTTTTCATAATTATATATCAAATGACTATCATCATCTGACAATGAAAGCATGAACATAAATTCCTTTTTTCTTTTTCCTTTTTTTTTTCCCTTCCTTTTTTTCCCCCAAATTAGATTTCTACATTGGCGTTAGTACAGGAAATTGGCTATGGCTCGAGCCACCAAACTTAACGGAAAGTTGCACTGCGATTGCCCGATGCAGGGAAAGCCTGACGTCTTCTTCCCTGTGGGTGTTCGGTTCTTTCATCATCCTTCTGTGATGCCATAGAACTTTTCTTATCTCCTTTGTTAACCCTACCCTCGCCTCCGTCATTCGCCTCCTTTGCTCTCCTTTTATCTTCCCCAAATTTTACCTGACCTATTGCGGCTGCATAGTTGAATGGTTTCAGCTCCAAGAAATCTGACCTTTGACATTTACCAACCGCTTTGGATTCCATTGTTTGATTTATTGATGGAAAACAGTTCTGGAAGCTGGAGGACAGTTCAGAGAGAGACATGGGCACCCGTTCAATGTCAATTTCCTCAGCAGAACCTGCTGTGCTGTTTTCCTGCTCTTTCGGCTTATCAATGGCAGCAGCTTCTGCATCATCATTTCCCAGTTCCTCCACATCTGAATCATCACTCAACACAATAACATCTTCTAAATTTGAACCCATAGAATTTGTAGTAGGCAAAGCTTCTTGGTGGGACACCTCTAATGGCTTGGCACATTCTGAAACATCTGATTGCAACCGTTCATCCTTTCCTGAGAAAGTATGGAAGGGAAGACTCACTGAAGATTTTATCTGATCTAGTTTGGTTTCTTCTTGTTCCTAAGACAGAAAAGAGAATAATGGATTTTCATGATAAGTAAGAAGCCAATTACACATCCATCCATTCATGAAATTAAAGAAATTAGAGATGTCAAAAGTCCAAGGACCACAAACAAAATCTCAAAACTTTACTGCAAATCAGGAATCAAAGCCATATACGGGTGAACAGATTCACATTCAAGTGCAAGCACTTGTAAGGCTACATACTAATTTATCATAAGTCAGGGAAGAAAACAGAATACTAACTTATATATTATCCAGAAACTTACTTTTTTATCAGGATCAAACTTCCTCTTAGCAGAATTACCCAGCAATGCCCCAAAAGCTCGGCTTGGCTTCTTTAGTACCTGAACAGTTGCTTCAGCCTAAAATAAAAGAGAAATCTTTTTACTTGCACAGTTCGTTCATCACCACAGAAAGGGAATTTAATCTCCATACAAAATGCAGCTAGAATCCAGTCTTCCCAGCAAAGCAATTTGAAAAAGATGACGGACATTATGCATGCACAAGAAATCAGCAAGCAAACAGAAACCATTTTCTTTCAATTAGGAAGGCATAGTTTGTGTCACTGCTTTACTCGCCATCATGATGGCACTCGTATTTATGAGAAAAATAGGGACTTGATGAGCACCTACTCTGGATTATGTTTCTTTGTTTTCCTTTTTCTCTAGTTTTTCTCAGTGTGTAGGGAGTGGGCATATTGCAGGTGTAAGTTGCAATTAGTGCTTCTATCATTCTACATAAGGCATAGGGGTGTTTGATACTCAGTCAACTTTTCCCATTATTATTTTATCAATCACATATTTGAGAACTATTCAATTACAATCACACATTTCAAACTCAAATCAAATCTCCACCATTTACTTTAGCTCATTATAGTGATAATTATAATGAGAAGGGCATTAACCTGCAACACAGAAAAATAATAACTTACTGATCGTGACGCACTAGGCACATCCCTTTGCATCAAAGAAGCATGGCCATCAGTTTTACATTTTACATCTCCATCTTCCTCTCTATCTTTAGAACCTCCAGTCGAGGGTGCCCTGCCCTCGTAATCTGTAGAAGCTAATGTATGCTCGGAGATGCAATCAGTTTGCAAGGTGCCATTGATGTTTCCAACTTCTTCACACTTGTTGAATCCTTCAGGAGCTTCTGGAGGCAATGCCTCAGATTCTTCAGTAACCAATGTATTCTCTTCAGCTACCTGGATAACATAACCCTAGTATCATTAAATATGCAGTACCACACATTAAGGATCAAAACCAGTCAGTGGAAATAACAAATACGTGGTAATCCTTTCTTCAACTTATGGGGAATGCATGCAGTGCGCATACACCTACCGAAATCTATAAATAAAATATTTAAATATAGCTAAACAACAGGAAAATAAGTTTAAGGAACTTGTAGGCCTCATATTGATAAATTTACGGAGTTCTCAATTTTCAATTAAAGAGTTTGTAGAAGACCCATAGAGAAATATTACCTATTAAAGGTGATTTTCTTAACATATTAGCATTCACAATTCTGCCACATTTTTACTTCCCCAAGTACCAACGATTACCTTCTCTGTGTCTCAGTTTTCAATTCATTTTCAGTTTTATCTCCCCAGAGTAACTCATGGAAAAAAAAATTTTTCTTGTTTTTAGTGTTTTCGTTTTTTAAACTGAAAATACTCAAAATGACAAAATAAGTTTTCCTCATTTTCAAAAATATGAAAGCAAACAGATACTAAGAGCTTGATCTTTGGGGCTTTACATAAAGCAAATAATTTATCAAATCAATACTAACCACATATTCCTAACCCCCCCCCCCAAAAAAAAAAAAAATCACCCTGCCCAATAATTTTTCTTTACATTTCCACCACACATGCTCATACAAATTTAAATCGCATTTTCATAAAGCTCCAAAGAACAAGCTCTAAGTGTTTTTGAAAAACTGAAAGCAAAAAACAGCATGAAAATCACAAAGAAAACAGGCCCTAAAGGCTTGGCATTTTAAAAAAAAAAATCATGCTCACTATTTACAGGTTCATAGTAATTCCTAGGACATAAAATTCGAGAACCCATTGAATCCAAGTACAAAGGAGGGAGGAGCTCTTGAATGCAACATATAGATGAGGACTTACAAAGATGATTTTTTTTCCCGTTATTCGATATTATTAGAAAAATTGAAGCATTTGGCATGAATGTATACAATGAGCAGTTTATTTTCCTGATCACCAACCATAAGAGGATATCAATGTTTGCTTTTCCAAGCAGGAATATCGGATACGGAGGAAGAAATGACCTCTATATGGACCATAGAAATAGGACACTTGATAATTAATCCATTGAAAACTTACAGTTTCCACGCGTCTTTCTTGAAGATATTTAGCAGCCTCTTCAAATGTATGGGCATTTTGAATAGAGTGTCTTATTATGCTAATGATGGAACCAAGATTGCGCTCAACATATGGGTGCTTGGATTTCAATAATCGACGCAATTTGTTGGTGGTGAGAGGCATCTGTTTAGCTATTTACAGTCACAGACAGAGAAAAAGGGGGGTTGTAAGTCACGTCGTAAATAAAATGTTGGAAAAATAGTCAGCTCAGTGGCAACTTGAACTTGGGTTAAGCATAACTACCAATTTCAATAAGAGTCCTATTTGGCAAAACATAGCCAGTACTCTCATCCTCTGCACGAGAAACGGCATCCCTCCATTCGTAGAGTCCCTAGAGGTCAATAAAGAGTACTTCAGAAAAACTAGTAATGTAACAGGAAATAGCTGAGAAAACCCAAAACATAGGGGATAAACTACTATGGTAAAATTGACGAACTCCCTATGCTTGCTCAGATCCAATACAATTAGTAGCATAGTCCAAAAAACAAGATATCAAAGAAAAAGTAGAAGACAGAAAGAGGTCTCACAAATATATCGATGAACAAGCAAAGCACTAGCTAAGTAACTTACGGAAACAACAGCCAGCTGTTGGGCATTGAGGCCAGCACCCTGCAACCTGCATGACAATTGGAACTAAGCAAATCAGAAGAAATAATAACATCCAGATTGAAAGAATATTGATAGATTCAATTTCCCAGTTCTTGCTGTTTAAAGATATTAAAAAATGAGAGCTAGAAACTAATCATACCCATAAATGTAAAGATACGAACTATCTGTCAGAAGCTCTTTCTCATACAGCTGAATGCAAATGTCATAACTGCGTTTATATACCTGTCAAAAACACCAAATTAAAGAGACTTCAACTGATATAAAAGAAAAAACTAAGCCTCATCCGAATTAGTATGAAGTTAGCTTATCAATATTTTGACATCAGGCTGTTTGTTTATCAGTTCATAATTTCACATATTGGAATATCTAACACAACCAGATCTTTTGCAACCACAATAGGCAACATTAATCCTGGTCAAGCTACTTCCTTCCAAAAGCAGAAACCCAATAATATGCCGAAAGTAAAGAACAGTTTAGTTATTTTTCTTAAGTAATGTTCCCAAACTTCATTTACCATTACTCATAGAGTCAGAGAAGCGTTCCAATAGGATAAGAAGCGCTTAATAAGCCTAGGAAAATATATCATACTCACTCATTTCCGAGCAACCCAATAAAGCTTAAGAAGTCTAAACTGGGAAAAAAAGATGAAATCAAATCAATTCTCAGTTATCTGCAGAAGTATAGCTCTATCTCGAGTTAAATGTTTCAACACCCACTCAACTTAGACTACCGTCTTCATTTACTCATTGAACTTTAAAATGTCGAAATTTACCCACTGAACTTTATAAAGTATTGTCCGTTACTCACTTGTTAACCTTCCGTTATAATCTTTGAATTCAATTGCTTATGCAGCAAACGGAATGCATTTGTGGCATAAAACGGCTGTTAACTTGGCCATGTAACATGCCATCTAACCAATAAAATTGTGATAAAAGAAACAACTAATATTGGGCTCGGGTGCAGATGTCCCGTTAACCTTTCAAAATCGCTCTTGTTCATGACTGTAAAACTAGGATTTCAACTTAAAATAGGTAAAGAAATTAGAACATGGTTTTCCGGCAAGGTTAACGGGGCCTTTTTCTTACTCTTTTTTTTTCCTTTTCTAAAAACATAATTCCTAAGTTCTTGTTCTTATAGTCTCCCCCTCTTGATTTCTACAGCATTCAACATACATTAAAAAACATATCTCCCCTCTCTACAAAAATATATGGTTTCTCTATCTATACTCTACATTGGACTTTGTACATATTTCCACCTCCGTATCCATCTAACCACCTCAATGACAACTACGGCGGCGGCAGCCATAAACTAACCCAATTTGTTTAACCTGAAACCTAATCTTTTTCCCAAGAAGGTCATGTCCGGCGATTGAGCAGAAGATTGAATCCTCATGAGTTTTGTTGATTGTTTTTTCAAAGAAATCACGTTTTTACAAGGGAAATTTTATGAAGGAAGGATAGTTGTATTACTACATTTGTTCACAA